>JAHLGO010021101.1:4227115-4260160 GCA_020615895.1 Ceriops decandra | reverse complement strand
ATTTAGAAGAAGATTTGGTTTTAGTTTTACCTTGAGAAATAGCAACTAATTCCTTTGGCTTTGTAACTTCTTTTGTCTTTGAGATTGATTTAAGGTCCTTCTAAGTTGCCTTCCATGTAAAACTAAAAGCCAAACCAAATTTGAACCCTTTCAACTTGATTTGTTTCTCCACTTTGACAATCTTATACAACAGCACCTCCATCTCTAAATAGTATTGAAAATCCACTACATATGCATTTTCCTTGTTTAAACTACTAATAAACCTTGTCATGGTAGCCTCACTGTCTTCCTCCACATTAACTTTATTTATGGCTATCTTCATCTTCTTGTAATAGTCCTCCACACTCATGGACCCTTGAACCAACCCTTGCAACTTTCTATGCAAGTCTTTATTGTAGTGGCTAGGTATAAATCTCTTGTGCATCACCAATTTCATCCCTTTCCATGACTAAATTGACATCATGCCATTCCTCCTCCTACTTATCACCAATTGGTCCCCCCCCCCCCAAATACTTGCATAATCAATGAATTCTATGACTACCAACTTTACTTTTTCCTCCCCAAAATAATTATGACAATCAAATACATGCTCAACCTTTCTTTCCTACTTCAAATAAAGTGCAAGATCATTCTTCCCTTGAAATGCTAGAATCTTCATCTTTATGCTACCCAAATTGCTATCCTTTTTGGAAACATTCTTCTTTCCTTTTCTTGAACTTAATTCTTCATAGTCTGATTTTCCTCACCTTCTTCCCCAATCACATGCCTTTTAGAGGATTTTGGTTTTTTGGGTGATTGTAAATCATCTATTCTTGCATTTATTATATTAAATTGCCTAGTAATAACCTTTATCCAAACCTTCATGTCTATATCATGCTATTCCCCTTCACTACTTATGTTTACAACTTGTAAAAATACGTTCCTCACAGTTTACCCTTAAATCAGATTGTTATCACTCGTGTTTTACTCTATTTTGGCTTTTCATGATGATGATCACACCACTTTTGCCCTTTTCCACTCAAGCTAGCCTGCTTTATGTTCTTGAAAGACTCAAGATTGACAAATCACAAGGAGTAATCTATTAGACAGTGTCAAATCACAAAATCAACACTTTTAAAAGAAAATTCAAGATATCCCTTTTAGGTTTTAAAAAAAAAAAATCAGATTTGTAACCTTATAAATGTATACAAAATGTTGCAAGAATCAGAATACACCACTCAACTCAAACTCAACTTCATCATCTTCCCCTTTTTTTTTTTTTTGGTTTTTTTCTCAACCTTTCACTTTTTTACTTTTTGTTCAACTTTTTTTTAATCAAATCAATCACCCACAGAATTAACATAACTTTAGAAGCAAGAAGCTGTTTAGAACAAACAAGAAGAAATAAGTAAAGAATCAGAAGGAATGAATAAAGCACAAAGAAACGTACTAAACAAAGATAGATAAGGGATAAGTAACTTGTTTCTAGAATCAAGGCTGTAATATAAACTAATAAAGAATCTTTTAGACAGCTAGCTATAGCAATCCTTGAATCAAATTGTTATGCACACCCCAAAAAGTAAGAAAATATGTGGGATTAATCATATCAAAACCTTACGAAAACTATGTCCTAAAAGCCCCAATCTTTAGACACCACAAAGGTTGATCACTCCTTTGATAACTCAAGGCAATGTATTCTTCCAAAAACACTAGAAGGCAAAGCAAAGCTTGTTGAAAATACCTCAATCTTATTAAATCTCATTTACATAATTGTAACCTTTATATAAACATGTAAATATCATAATCCTATAAGAAAAAGGCACTTTTTAACATAGCTATATAAGAAAACCTTAATTACAAGAAATCACTATGTAGTGATTTGAATGTAAATATAAGATCAGCATTTCATTTTTGGCTAAGAAAGCTTTCCTTTTTCTATTTTTCAAGAAATCATTCAAACAAAAGAATTGTGAAATTAATTTGAATGTCTAAACCAATCACTATTTTAATTATGAGATCCTTGGTTAGCATTCTTTATGAAAATTAATTGTTAATTGCTTGAAACTTGGGATCCTCACTTGATTTCATGGCAATAAGATTTCTTCTTTCGTTGTAAGGAATTGTTCATGCAAAGTGATCATAGTATTAACATATATTTCTACACTAGAGATAAATTCATTATGACATAAACATCAATACTCCTTAGGCAGGCTTAATCCATTAAAAGTCATTTTGCTTGATTAGTTTTTCTTACACAGATATAATGGTTTACTACATGAAAGATGAGGTGGTGGTTTCATTTCTTGCTAATAAGGCTTATCTTTTTATTCCAAGGAATCATGAATTTAACTTAAATGCCTATACTATCATGTATTTCTTTATAAGATACAGTTATTATGTCTTGGATAGTTTAAACCTATGGGAGCCCATCAAATAAAAGAGTTATTGCTATTGATTAGGTTTCTTTAACATGACATAATTGTTTATTGCTTCAAATTTGAGACTGTCACCTGAGTCATTAGCAATAAGGCATACCACACTAAAAGGTTAGGCTATTATTAGCAGCTATCTCTACACTAAACATGACTTTCATTGTGACATGCATATCAATACACCTTAAATAATTTGAATCCATTGAATTATTGCAATCAAAGGAGTATCTTGATTAGCGTTTTGTACATGGATAAAATGATTAATTGTTTTAAAGATAAGGTTGTCACTTTATTTCTAGCTAATAAGTCTTACAAAATAACTATCTATTCATTCTATGTTCCAAGGAGACATTTACACAAAGGAGTCACAAAATTTACTTAAATGACTATATTGATTACTGATTTCATGATGAGATACATGTTATTAGGCCTTGGACAATCTAAATTCATTGAAGCCTATTGAATAAAGGAGCTTTACATTAGCTTTCTTTACTGAGAGAGAATCACTAGTTGCTCCAAACCTGATATTGTCACCAAATTTTGTGGCAGTAAAGCTTGTCATATGGTTTCAAGGAATCACTCATACAAAATGATTGTGCAATTAACCTTTATGTTTACACCAGCCAATAATTTTATTACAACATGCATGTTTATATAGCTTAAGTAGTTAAAATCCATTGAATTATATCAAAGAAATTAGTCATTTATCTTGATTTACTTTTCTTACATGGATAAAATGGTT
The DNA here is from genome assembly GCA_020615895.1 of Ceriops decandra. Classification (NCBI taxonomy): domain Eukaryota; kingdom Viridiplantae; phylum Streptophyta; class Magnoliopsida; order Malpighiales; family Rhizophoraceae; genus Ceriops; species Ceriops decandra. The sequence goes on along the minus strand of JAHLGO010021101.1, from coordinate 4,257,007 downwards.
CAATGCCTACAACATAAGACTGTTACTTTATTTCTAGCTAATAAGGCTTATCATGACATCATTCACAAAATGAAATCATGAAATTAACTTAAATATCTACACTGATCACCTATATCATTGCAAGATGCACTTATTATGCCTTAGGTAGTAAAAATCTAGTATAAATCTATCAAATAAAGAAGTTATTGCTTTTAATTAGCTTTCTTTACTAGGAGCAAATTGTTTATTGCTTGAAACATTAGACTTTCATTGGCAATCAAGCTTCTCTTTTATTGCAAGGAATCATTCACACTAAATTACCATGCAATTAACATCCATTTCTACGTTGAACATTAATTTCATTGTAACATCCACTTCAATAAACCATAAGGCTTATCACTTTTATTACATGGTGTCATTAATTAAAAGAAATTATGAAATTAACTTAAATGAATACATGAATCATTGATTTTATTACAAATGCACAATATAATATCTTGGTTAGTTTGAATCAATTGAAGTCTATCGAATAAAGGAGCTATTGCTCTTTGTTCCTTACTAAGAAAGAATCATTCATTACTTGCAACTTCTCAAATAAACTAATTCGTTGTCAAAATGATGTCTCCTTTCTAATATGAACTTCAATTATAACGAACCGAAATACAACACCAAAATTGATATCACTAGGATCGTTCTAAGATAGGTTACGAAATAAACAATTCTGACCATTATAAAGCAACCACAAATCAAAATTATAGAAGGATTAAACACCACTCCTATGCAACACAAGGTAGAAGAAGATAAGTCTATGAAAAACAAAATCAAGCATGCAAATCAAGAAGTTCACAAAGAACCAATTGACAAGATGCTCATTTGTATTGAAACTTGAGAAAATCAATGTCTCTTGTAGTTGTAAAGTTGTATTCTAATCTTTGTCCTTGTCATTGGACCCTTAAGATTATGTAAAATATTAATTCCTTGGTTATTTGGTATTAGTACAAGTGGACCTCCATCATAAAGCAACAAGGATTCATACTTGATTCCCCTTTTATTTTATCCATCCTATCTCTAACTTCTCAAAACATTTGGTTAATCCTATCAAATGTTTACTCCAAGGATTTCATAAGTAATTTAAAATCAGAAACTACCTCCTCTCCATGTGAGAAATTGCCTTCTTTTAGACATTGTACTTATGAGTTAGTAAATAAAGAATATACCACACAAAACTCACTCCCTTACGTGTTTGCTCTCCATTCAACTACAACAGTCCTAAACTCTCATGTTTTACACAATGAAATACAAGACTCTAAGTGCTCTTTCAATTTAGGGTTCTTTTTTTATATGACTTGAACCCTCAATTTTTAGAAACAACAACCCTACAATTGATAGTTAATAGTTCACTATGCCAATTAACACAAGAGTCCCAACAGCACAAGAAAAAAAAAGGGTATAATCTGACCTTTTTTTTTCTTTTTGATAGATTAACAACCAAACATTGATGAACAACAATTAAATGAATTAAAATAGGGATAACTAACCTGCATTAAAACCTGGGCTCTAATACAAAATGATACAAATTTTGATTATATATAAATTGAACCCAACACCAATGTTGGTATAGGATTTTTCTAAGACAGGTTAAAGGATATGAGTTTTAACCCAATGATTATAAAACAAACAAGAACAAGAACTATAGGATTTAGATGTCACTCTTAACAATGACAACATTAAAGAAGATAAGTCTATTGAACCAATACACTCAAGTATGAAAGTTCAAAATTAGTTTTCAAAGAACTTCTACCTCTTTCATTAATCCTTTTTTACCTTTTTATATGTTAACCACCAAAAAATCTAACTACTAAAATGTGATTATTAACGAAATTCGTCCAAACCACTACATAATAATAAAAACCCATGAAAATGACACATTCAGATGCCGAAATTCATCCAACCCACTACATAACAATATAACCCATGAAAATAATCCATTCAAATGCCTAAATACGAGCTACTAGATCTAACTTCCTTTCCAAGGTCATGGTTTTCATATTTCTCCATAGATGAAACATTTGCCATGGTGAAACTTCCATCATCCTTAATTTCTGCCTAGCAATTTCTTGTAAGTATATGTCATACAACAAGTTGTTGAGTGCTTCTTTTATTTTATTTGACCTTTCACTTATCATTGGTCATCCAAGGTTTTGCAAAGCATCAACTCCCTTCTCAATTTGAGCTAGTACATTTGGCTTCCATCACTAAACCAATAGTCCCTCTTAGTTTGTGAAAATGTGATAAAAAAAATTGTCTTTATTGTATTTTCTTAGGAATAAAATAATTCCTTGACCTTTTCATCTATCTTAGATTGGAGCTGAAGATACTGTTATCTTCATCCTTATATCCCATATCTAAAAGAGAAGGAGACTAGGGAGAAAAAGTATCTATTGGTTCATTAACCATAGAGGCCAAGGTAGATGAAGGGAACTTAACTTTGTATTGCAGTAGAGTTACTTGCTCTTTTGTTCTCCTAATTGATGGAATCTATATTGTACCAGCTTAAATAAAGAAAGGGGTTGATACTTTGCAAAACCTTGGAGGGCCAATGACAAGGGCAAGACCAAAGAAAAGAAAGGAATCACTCAATAACTTGTTGCAAGACATTTACTTATAGAGCTTGCAAATGTGATTCCTATGTATACAAGTTAGTTGTTACTTGGGAGACCATGGCAATATAACTATAAGGAAATGCATGATAGATTTAAGAATACTTATTCCATTTGCTTGGAGTAGAAGCAAATCACTCTTACCTTGATATCTCTATGTTATGATGAATATGCTCAAAATGATGAGAAAGGAGTGGTTGGCCAATTTCTTTGCAAAGTAGAATTTCATCAAACATTCATAGAGAGGAAACAAACATATGCATTAACTTTGCTAGAGCAATGTGTGAGCTATAAAGATTCAACTCATCCTTTGGTGATCATATTGCCTAAAAGATTTGCTGATATCTTCCTAAATGAGATGCCACCTGGTTTACCTCTTATGAGGGAGATTCAACACCAAATTGATTTGCCACCCAACATGCCTTTACTGAACAAACTAGCATATAGATGCAACCTCATGGAGTTTAAGCAGTAGCAATAACAGTAGATGAGTTGATCTTAAAGGCTATATGCATGATAGCATGAGCCACGTTCTAGCCATTCTGATGGCTGAGAAGGATGGTTTGGAGAGAATGTGCATGGTTAACCATGCTACCAACAAAATCACTATAAAATATCATTATCCTAATCCACAGCCTGAATAAAGGAGTTCAACAATTCTAAGTCAAATTATTAAACTTATGTTAAGGAGTTCTATGCCATCATCAAGCATTACAACATTGGAGGCATTACTTACTACCAAAGGAGTTTGTTTTTCATTCAAACCATGAGGCCTTAAGTTCATCAATGGTGAACACAGCAAAACAAGAGGCATGCTAAATGGGTTGAGTATGTTCAATCCTACTCTTTTTGTTCAAACACAATTCTAAGCATAAGAATGTGGTAGCCGACGTTCTCTCTTGGAGGCATTCTTTACTAACCTTGATGGATTCTAAGCTAATTGGATTTGAGGTAATTAATGAACTCTATCTTAAAGACATAGACTTCTCTTCTATATTTACTGATGCAAGAAAGATACAGTGGACTATTTACATGCCCAAAATCGTTTTCTCTTCAAGGACAACAAGTTGTACATTGCTTAGAGTCTCATAAGTTTGAGAATTCCATGTACGTGACATTGCTGGTCACTTTGGAGTTAACAAGACTTTTGCTATGTTAGGAGGACATTTTTATTGGCCAAAGATGGTGCAAATGTTCAAAGTATCCTTAAGCATTGTATGTGTGTGAGCCCATCTTTGATGACTAGTGTTAGATTTGTTATCAACACCATCTCACATAGTTATATGTGTTGATTTGATGTTATTAATGCCATTGAGATGTAATGAGGTCATTGGGAGAAAATGGTGATAACAGGTCAACCTTTGTGTATGTTGACCATTAACCCTAAATTTTAGGAAGTCAATGTTAACCATTAACCCTAAATTTTATGAATCAAATATGGTCATTGATTCACATGTGGGAATTAATGATGGCTATTGATGATTGTATAGCCCTAATCCCAAGACTATAAATACCCTTAGGTGTCTTGCAAAAAAAAAAAAAATGAACCAAGGAGTTGCAGAAAATTGAGTGAACGACAAAAAGAGGTGAGCGGCAAACCTGAGGAAAAAGAGATGTGAATGGCAAAGAGGAAGTAGCCACTAAGCAAGGCAGCCAGCCAAGGAGAGAAGGCAAAAGGCAAGGCAGCTAGCCAAGGTGAGAGCAGCAGCAACCAATGAGAGGTAGTAAGGCAACCAGCCAAGGAGAAAGAAAAAAGGAGTAGCTGCTAGCAGAAGGTGGAGCAACAGTAGAAGGGTCCTGCACCAGTAACCAACATGTAGGGAGAGCAGCAGCGGTGTGAGAAATCTAATGCAGTGCATGGGGAGAGCAGTAGTTGGGCAAGAAATCTGCTATAGCACATGGGTAGAGCAACAACAGTGCGAGAAAATTGCTGCAACATGTTAGGAAAGCAGCAGTGTGTGCAGATAGTAGTAGTAGCACACATGGACAGCAGACATAGCTTGCACAGATAGTAGGAATAGTGGGTGCAAATAGTAGCCATAGTGCTCATGGACAGCAGGCACAAAGAGCGGGACAACAACCACAGTGAGCGTGGACAGCAAGCACAGAGAACACAAATAGTAGCCACAATGCACACAGATAGCAAGTGCAGAGAATGTGAACAGCAGCCACAGCTCGTGTAGATAGCAGGCGCAGAGAACGTGAATAGTAGCCATAGTGCATGTGGACAGCAAGCTGAGCGAGCATGGACAGTAGCCGCAGAGAATGCGAGCAGTAGCCATAATGCGCACAGACAACAGCCACAGCAAAAATAGTAGCCATAGTGTGTGTGGACAGCAGGCGCAAAAAGCGTGGATAGCAGCCACAGTGAGTGTGAATAGTAAGCACAGAGAGTGTGGATAGTAGGCACACAATGCCTGTGGACAGTAGGCACGGAGCATGCGAATAACGAGCATAGCTTGTGAAGACAGTGGGCACAACACGTGCAGACAGTAGGCATAGAGTGCAAAGATAGCAGCAATAACACGTATATATAGCATTAATAGCCTAGATAGATAGCAGTAGGCAAACATGGTAGCACGTATAGACAACATTAACAATGCACACAAACAGCAACAGACAGACACGACAATGCATACAAACAGGATTAGTAGCACTTGTAGATAGCAGCATTAGCACGTACAGACAGCATTAGCAGAGTGTACGGATAGTAGCAGCAATGCGTGTGGATAGCAGCGGCAGTGCGTGGGTAGCAGGTGAGATAACACTGGTAGTAAATGAAGGAGAAGATCCATATTACACATTAAGTGATTGTTCTTTAGGAAAGGTTTTTCTATAAACTCTTGATGGATTTGTTGAAAATAGGGTGGGATACCCATAGAGTGATTGAGAGATCAACTCCTTAATCAGGAGATCATCGTAAGTGGTTAAGGAGTAGTCCTTCTGCAAGTAATGAAGGAGTGATCCTTATATAACATTAGTGTATACCTTGATAACAATAGTGGATTGTGTGATTTAGGAGTGATCCTATCACATCATGGACATAGCTCACACATTGTGAGTGAACCACATAAAAATTTTCGTGTGCTCTTGGGTGTTTGCACATTGCTTTTATTCGTATGGTCGTGCTCACACAAAGGAGAAAATTAAAAATTGGATCATCGGTTCTAACAAATCACAGAGGTTAAATTTGAATTGATTTGTAAAAAGAAGATATTTCACACTGATTCACCCCCCTCTTAGTGTAAGACCTAAACCGGTCCTTATCAAGTGGTATCAGAGCAAGGTTCCTCTGTTGATCCAATTTTTCTACTTTAAAGTGAAGTTGTGCATTGCTATGTTAGTTTCTATCTCTACTGCTGCTTGAGTTAATGGAGAACCTGAATAGTGTTAATAGCAAGGGCATCCCTATGTTTGATGGACAAAATTAGCAATTATGGAAGAATAGAATGCTTTCATATCTAATGTCTGATGTGTTTGAGTATGCTATTAGTGGTGTCATCCCTATTGCTGAAGGTGATCCTATGATGCTAGTTGATAAGAACTTGGAGTGTGATGGAAAGGCAAGAAATGCCTTATATGCCTCCTTGTCAGATAAAGAATTCACTAAGGTGATAGGGTGCAACACAGCCAAACAAATCTGGGACAAACTGAAGAACATTTATAAAGGAGGCAAGGTTGTAAAGGAAGCCAAGCTACAAATTTGGAAAAGTAGATTTGAAGACATAAAGATGCAGAATGATGAGACTGTGGATGCATTCTTCATAACAATCAATGAAATTGTGTGCTCCATCAGAGGCTATGGAGAGGAGATCCATAATGCCACTGTGATAAGGAAAATACTTAGAACCTTGCATAGAAGATAGAGATTTGGATAGGTTGCCCTTAGATAACCTGCATAGCATATTGGTGGTTTATGAAATAACAATAGCCCTAATGAAGAAAGATAAGAAGTCTAAGGTGGAGAAGGACCTAACTTTCAAGCCAATGAAGAAAGTAAAGATTAAAGACCAAGAAGAGTTTGACAACAATTTTGAAGAATAAGATGGTAGATAGTAAGCTAGAAGAAGTCATGACATACATCACTAGGAACTTGAGGAAAGGAAAAGGGAAGTACAAGGGAAAACTACCCTTAAAGTGCTTCAGGTGTGGAGCAATTGGGCACTTTGCTATGGATTGTCTAAAAAGATGAGAAGCCAATAATGATGATGATGATGAGCCTACCCTAAGATGGAGAACAAAGAAATCTAGCTATCCTAAAGTTGGAAATTCAAGTGCCAAAGAGAAAAAGCAATTCTTCATATCCAAAAGAAGAAATTATTTTGAGCAAGCTAGATGAAGAGGATTTTGAAGAAGAAGTTGATGATGATTTCAATGATAAGTTGCAAAGGATGTGCTGGTCGCTCAAATAGATGATGATCAAGAATCTTGAAGTGAGGAGGAATCAATAGAAGAGGAAGAGAATGAGTGGTTGTAGTAACTTAAGAATGAGTTAAGAGCTTGTTTGCGCAAAAACTGCAAGCTAGAAAAGAGGTATTTCATCTTAAGAAGCTATGTGAAAATTCTTCTATTGATAAATTTAATCTTTAGGTGAAGGCAAAGGAGTTTGAAGCAAAAGAGAAGGAGTACTTGAAGAAAATTAAGGAGTTGACAGTAGTTGAGGAAGAGCATGGCAAGATACACGAAGACCTTGATGCTGAGGTGATTGCACAAGGGCAAAAGGTGCTAATTTTTCAAACTAAGCATCACAAGGTCAAGTCCAAGAAGAAGCATGAAGAAAGCTTTATGCAAGCCATGGAAGTGAATGGAGAGTCATCATCAAAAAGTAACATTAAGAAAGATGCTACTAGAAAGTTGGATGAGTGTCTAAGCAATCAAAGACCTCATTCCATTAGAATGAAAGGGCTTGTTTGCATTGAGAAGCTGAGTGAGAAGGTAAAAGAAAAGAAGAAGATTGTGTTTATGCCCAAAAGTAAGCACAATGATGTGATAAAGAAGAGAGACCAACCCAAGTTAAAATGGATAAGGAAAGACATAATGAAGACTCCCATTTAAAGGAGACTGACTATCAAAGATGTAGAGAAGGCTACCACACTAATTGCTAAAGAAAGGAAACATGAACTTGGTAAAAGAAATAAATCCAAGTTCAAAGGATTTTACTAAAGTTGTGTTAAGTATGGACACAAGAAGAATGTGTGTTGGAGTAATAGGTTGAGAATGAAGAAAAATGTGTGAAAAGAGCCTAGGGGGAGACTCTATCAAGAAAGGAGGCAGTTTCAAGTAGATAGAAGTCATATTCCACAGAGAACCTGGTTTGATTTGTTGGGAGAGATCTGTGGAAGATGTGAAAGGGGTGGACACATTGCTAAGGACTGCTTAACATTGCTGCCCGATCAAAGAATGTAAAGGAGAACATTCCGACCATTGCTGCCTGGTCAAGGAATGTAAAGGAGAGCACTTACACAAGTTCCACAATTCTGCCAAAGAAGAAGAAGAAGAGGAAGAGAAATGTCTATGATTATGGAAGTATCCTTAAAAGCTTCCAAGAAAGAAAAGTCATGGATCCTTGACAGTGGCTGCTTTTCACACATGATAGGAGACTCTAAGATGTTGAAGGGTTAGTCAAATTTGGTAATAATGGTGCCTTAAAGATTTGAAATTAGTGCAAAAAAGCTAAAATTGAAGAAAGTACTTTATGTTGAGGGGTTAAAACACAATCTAATTAGTGTTAGTCAGCCTTATGATGATGGACATGAAGTTACTTTCAACAAGAGTGACTATATAGTAAAGAGACTAAAAGATGTTGTCGTCCTTACTAAAGGTGAAAGAACACATGGAAACTTGTACCAAGTTTCTAGAAACATAAACACATGCTACATAAGCACCAAAGATCAGAACTTATTGTGGCATAGAAGATTGGGACATCTTGAACAAAAGGGGCTGAACAAGCTATCTAGAAATGAAGCTGTGAAAGATGTACCCAAGCTGAGAAGAGAAAGAGATATAATTTTCAACATGTGTCAAAAGGGGAAGATGGTGAATGCCTCACATAAAAATGTAAAGATCCAAATGAAGAAGCCAATGGAGCTTATCCACTCAGACATCTGTGGGCCAATGAGACATAGATCAACCAAGGGTGATAGACACTTCATCTCCTTCATTGACGATTTTACAAGAATGGCTTGCATTATGTTCTTGAAACATAAATTAGAGGCTCTCTATAATTTCAAGAGCTATGAAAGGCTAGTTGGAAACCAGTTGAGGGGAAAAATTAAAAGGCTCAAGATAGACAATATGATAGAATACACATGTGGCAAATTTAAGGATTATTTGGAGAAGCATGGAGTGAAGCATGAATATGCTAGTACCAATGCACCCCAATAAAATGGCGTGGCCGAAAGGAAGAACAGAAGCCTAATAGAGATGGTAAGAACCATGTTAGCTAAGCATAATGCATAACATGGCTTCTGGAGAGAAGCTATCACCATTGTAACTTAGGTTCAAAATAGATGCCTGATGAGACCACATTTAAAAAAGACACCCTATGAGCTATGGTATGGTAAGAAGCCAACTTTAAAACACTTTAAAGTGTTTTGGAGCCCTTGCCTCATTAAAGTCAAAGGTAAGTATCTTGAAAAATTTGATGAGAAGGCTAAAAAGGTATATTCTTGGCTATGTACCAAATGGAAGAGGCTTTAGATGATATAACAAAAGGCTGCTGAAAATGGTGGATAGCTTTGATGTTAAAGTGATTGAAGATGGTGATGCAATACAATTACAGCTTGTGGAAGCTGAAGATACCATGTATGACAACCAAAGAGATTTTGACAGTGATGAATCCGAGGCTATCAAGCATGAGGAAGACGTTGATTCTCAAGTTACTAGTGATGAAAAAGAAGAATTAAGGTATTTCCAAATTCATAAAAGAGTCAGAGCTAAAGTTGAGGCCAAAAACATTATTAGCGGGAAAGAGGACTTTATGCAAACAAGAAGAAAAATAGGGGGCAGCGAACAAACCTCATTGATTTTTGAGGTTGAACACAAGTTTGTGGAAGAAGCATTAAAGCACATAGAATAGGTGAGAATGAAGAGCTGGACCAAATTGAAAAGAATAACACTTGGTGTTTAATGCTTAGACCTAAAGGGAAAAACATCATTGGAACCAAGTGGGTGTTTAGAAATAAGTTTAATGAAAAAGGTAAGGAGGTAAGAAACAAAGCAAGACTTATCTACAAAGGCTATTCACAAGTAGAAGGTGTTGACTTTGAAGAGACCTTTGCTCCAGTGGCTAGACTAAAGCAATCATAATATTCATGACCATTGTTGTTAAGAGGAACTACAAAGTCTATCAGACGGATGTGAAGTTTGCATTCTTGAATGGAGAGCTTGAAGAAGAGGTATTTATCGAACAACTTGATGGTTTTATACTTGATCATGATAGCTTAAGTGTGTGCAGATGAACAAGACTTTATATGGCTTAAAGCAAGCTCCAAGAGCATGGTATTCAAAGCTGGATACATGCCTTAAGAACATGAAGTTTAGAAAAGGGAATGTTGATAGCACCCTGTATATTAAAGAAGACAACCACGACCAATTAATTATTGTGGTCTATGTTGATGACATAATCTTTGCTGCAAAAAAGGAGGCCCTGTGCATTGCCTTTGTTGAATAAATGAAGAAGAAGTTCAAGATGTCCATGCTTGGTGAAATGAAATTCTTTATAGGATTATAAGTATTGCCAAGCGAGGTTAGAATTTCTCTCTCCCAAGAAAAGTATGCTTGTGAGCTGTTAAAAAGGTTTGGGATGGAGAATTCTAAAAAAGTAAGCATTCCCATCATGGTTGGAACAAAGTTAAGCAAGGATTAAGAAGGCAACATGGTTGATCAAAAGGAATATAGGAAGTTGATTAGAAGCTTACTATATTTGACAACATCAAGGTTTGATATTGTTTTTGCTATAACCCTTTGTGCTAGATTTCAAAGTGATCCCAAGGAGCCCATGTCGTGGCAGCTAAAAGAATTCTCCCGTATGTGAAAGGCACAACTAATTATGAGTTGCTTTATGATAGGAGCAGACAACTTAATCTGTATGGATATACAAATGCAGATTGGGCTAGAAATTGTGATGGCAGAAGGTCAACATTTGGTGGTGCATTTTATTTGGGCAATAGATGTGTTTCATGGCATAACAAGAAGCAAAATTCAATAACTTTAAGTACTGCAGAGGCTGAATATATGGCTACAACTCAAGCTTGTACGCAACTACTATGGATGAAATAATAGCTTGAAGATATGAAGGTGGATGTACAGCTATGACTGTTGATTGGCTGTGACAACCAGAATGCCATCAATTTGTCAAAGAATTCCAACACTCTAGAACTAAACATATTGAAATCATGTACCACTTCATTAAAGAAAAGGTGGAGAGAAATGAAGTAAAGTTGGATTATGTGCTGACTGTGAAGCAAGTGGCAGATATATTCACTAAACCTCTATCAAGAGAGATGTTCCAAAAGCTAAGGCTGACCCTATGTGCTCAACCAACCCCTAGAGGTTAAGGTATTTTCTAACCCCTCTCCCCTTCCCTCTATTATTATTCTTTCGATTTGTTGTCAAAGGGGGTGATATTTTGTATAAATCCAAAAAAAGTGTAATACTTATAAAAAAATAGGGAGTAGCTTGATGGATAAATAGGGAGAACTTGTAAGGGGGAGAAGTAAATAAGGGGAGCAGCAAGTGATGCATGTTTCAGGGTCAGCCATATGACTTTGTGTAGGGGATGTTGTGCATGGTTGGATTTAATGTGTTGCCAACAAATACAAAGGAGGAGATTGTTGAGCCCATCTTTGATGGCTAGTGTTGGATTTGTTGTCAACACCATCTCACACAGTTATATGTGTTGATTTGATATCATGAATGCTGTTGAGATGTAGTGAGGTCATTGGAAGAAAATGGTGATAGCATTGAGGAGTCAATGTTCACTATTGACCCTAAATTTTAAGAATCAAATATGGCTGTTGATTGTAGGGCAACATGCGGGAATTAACGATGATTGTTGATGATCGTGTATCCCTAATCCCAAGGCTCTATAAATACCCTTAGGTGTCTTGCGCAAAAAAAAAAAAAAAGAATGAAGGGGCTACAGAAAATTGAGTGAACAGAAAAAAGAGGTAAGCAATAAACCTAGGGAAAAAGAGAGGTGAACAACAAAAAGGAGGTAGCCAGCCAAGGAGAGAAGGAATGAAGGCAAGGTAGCCAGCCAAGGAGAGAGAAACAACCACTAAGGGAAAAAGGCAAGGCAACCAACCAAGGAGAGTGCAGCAGCCACCAATGAGATTGTCGGCCAAGGAGAGAATGAAAGAAGGAGCACCTGCAAGTAGGAGATGGAGTAGCAGTCGAAAGGTGGCAGAGCAATAGCAGAAGGGTCCTACACTAACAACCAATGCACAGGGATAGAAGCAGCGGCACACAAAACTACTACAGTGCATGGGGAGAGTAGTAGCAGCATTAGAAAATAGCTGCAACATGTAGGGAGAGCAGTAGTGGCATGAGAAAACTACTGCAGTACATAAGGAAAGTAGTAGCGTGTGCGGTTAGCAGTAGCAGCACATATAGATAATTGACATAGCCTGCATTGATGGTAGGAACAATGAGTACGATAGTACCTGTAGAGCGCATGGACAATAGGTGCAGAAAGCACGGACAATAGCCACAGTGCGCGTGGACAGCAGGTGCAGAAAGCGCAGACAATAGCCATAGGTGCAAAGAGCATGGATAGCAGCCATAGTGTGTGCAGACAACAGGTGCACAGAGCACAGATAGTAGGTGCAAAGAGTTGGACAGTAGGTGGAGAGCATATGGTCGACGGGCACAATGCGTGTAGATAGCAAGCACAACATGTGCAGATAACGGGCACAACGTGCATAGATTGCACACATAGAGTGTACATATAAACAGCATTAACAGTGCACACGCACAGCAGCAAATAGATGCAATAGCGAATACGTAAAACATTAACAGCACACGCAAACAGCAAGGAACAGATGCGGCAGCACATACGGATAGCATTAACAGCGCATGCAGACATCAGCGGATAGATGCAACAGTAAGTATGGACAGCATTAATAGCATATGCAGACAGCAGCAATAGCGCATATGGACAACATTAGCAGAGTGTGTGGATAGCAATGGCAGCACACAGGTAGCACTGGTAGCAGGTGAGATAACACTAGTAGCAAAGGAAGGAGAAGATCTATATTCAACTTTAGCAAACTGTACACATTGAGCGATTGTTCTCTGGGAAAGGTTTTTCCCTAAACTCTTGATAGATTTGTTGAAAAATAGGGTGGAATACCCATAAAGTGATTGGGAGATCATTGTAAGTGATTAAAGAGTAGTCCTTCCACAAGTAGTGAAGGAGTGATCTTTCCACAACATTAGTGTATCTCTTGATAACAAGAGTGGATTATGTCAATTAGGAGTGATCCTATCACATCATGGACGTAGCTCACATATTGTGAGTGAACCATGTAAAAATTGTCATGTGCTCTTGGGTGCTTGCGCATTGTTTCTTATTCATATGATCACACTTACATAAAGGATAAAATTAAAAATTGGATCATTGGCTCTAAAAAGCCATAGAGGTTAAATCCAAATCGATTTGTAAAAAGAGAAAATCTCACACACTCTTCTGGTTTGGTGTTTCACGTCTCACGTACATTTCTGGTTTGCATGCCTTGCTGGTCACATGCCTTACCACTATTTCTGGTTTGCACTTGTCTATTTCACACCTTCAGATAGCTTGGTTTGCTCTCCCGGTGGTCTCCTCTTTCAAGGTTTCTCCTCTCTTCCCTTACTGATAGTGTGCTGTCTTCTCTCTTACGTGAGTCACATAATTTTCTCTAGTCGTCACACCTCTTTGCCGTGTGTTCTCCCTTGCCATCCAGCCTTGCTTTGGCTGTTCTCCTCCTTGTTTGGCCGCCCACCCCTTTGCCTTTGGTTGTGTTTGGCCGTGTAGATTGGTTTAGACATTTACCTTTTGGCTGTCCATTTGTGTTTTGTTGTCTAGCTCTTGTTGTCCAACCATTCCTCTCTTGTTTTCTCTCTTTGGCTGGTCATTTTTTGTGTTTTGCAGCACCTTCTGCTTTGTGATTTCGCGTTCACCTTTGGTTGCTATACAGCTGTGTCTTCCCTTATTTTCTCTCTTTGGCCGGTCACCCTTTGTGTTTTGCCGTCCAGCACTTTTTGATTTGTGATTTGTCGTTCACCTTTGGTTGCTGTCTAGCCATGTCTTCTCCTTTGTAGGTGGTCGTTTGCCATTTGCTCCCTTGTGTTTGTCGAGTGGTTTGCTTTGGATGTCTTTTCGTTTGGCTGGCTCCTTCCTCACATTTTCTCCCTTTGGTCGGCTAGTTGTCTAAGTTTTCTATCTGTTTTGCTTAATTGCCTACCTTCCTCTCTTTTTGTGTTTACCTATTGTTCCCATAGCCTTGTATGGTTTGTAATTGTTGTCAACTAGCTTTATGTGTGCAAGTAAATTGAAGCCACATGGAAGGGCAAAAAGGTAAAACCACATGGAAGGGCAAAAAAGTAAATTCACTGCGTAAGGCCTATTAGGCTTTTATGAAGTAAAGTATATAATGGTTTTGAAAGACGAAGAATGTGTGTCGGCAATATTGAGCATTCAGCAAAACCTAGATAACCGACAAAGAGAACACCAAACCCCACGCAGAAGAACACCACCGGCAAGGACCAAGAGAGTAAACAATGCAGCAGTAGAGTGAACAATAGCAGTACTGAACAGTGTCGTCGGAATTGAACAAACCATCGAGTGAACAGAAGCCGTCGTTGGAAGAAGAAGAAAAACCCAACGGGCAACGAACAGTATACGACAAAACAAAGAGAAGCACGACCAAAATCAGATTTGGGGGCTAAACAAAGAACAAAGGTGGACGGCCAAAGCAATTGGGTAGCTGTCGACGGGAAAGAGAGAGAAAACACAACCATCGACGGTTGGAAAATCGAGTAAACCAGTGGATGAAGAGAGAGAAAATGTAGCCAACAAACAAAGAGAGAGAAAACCCAGATCGGGAAGCAGAGAAACCCGTGAGGAATAGCACACCACTGATCTGCGAGGAGACAACACAGTAGAGAGAGAAACCGACAGTCGAAAAACCAGAGAAACAGGTTGACGGGAGAGAAAACCGGGTACGGCTTTATGGGGCGGCTGGATGGCAGGACAAAGAAAAGCAAACCACTGGTAGAAAAGGAAGGAAATCCGGCCAAGTGGGTGAACAAAAAAGAGAGAAATTTGGCGAGAGGAGAGAGAAATCTGACCGAAAGAGAGAGAAATCCAATCGGAAGAGAGAGAAATCTGGCGATAGGAGGTAGAAATCCAGCTGGACGGTGAGAGAGAAATGGACAAATGAGCGGTGAGACAGTAAGATTGTGAGACAAGGAGACAAGTGAAACCATAAGACGGTAAAAGCAGAAATTGTGTGAAACAACATAGAAAAGAAATTCGGTGAAGCACGTAAAGAACTCAACGTATTTCTAGATTTCTTCAAAAGAGGTTAGAGAGCATTGGTGAACTTCTAAGGGGTAATGTAGCAGCCTTTCAATTCAACAGAGGCAAGATAAGTTAGAAGAAGGGTAGACACAGTAAGTGACACTCATTGACGGAGCCTTAGTAATTGAAATAGTTAAAGGAGCAGAGAATTAAAGACATCCATTGTAACCTGTGTTTACAAGTATAGTGGATAGTCTTGGTAGAGGGAGAGTCCCTACCACCGTGGATGTACATCACATTGACGGAACCACGTAAATCTCGTATGTCCTTAATTTGCTTTATGTTCTATGTTTTGAATTGAGTCAGCTAAAGTATCAGCCAACCCATAACCTAACGAAGACCTAAACAAGAACATTCGTATTGTCTATTAGGCAAGGTGTCTAAAAGGTGACTTTGGGGACTATTGTGATTTGTAGGTAGCTATAGATCTACCTTAGTCGAATTTGAGAAAGAGTTCGCTTTTAAGAAGAGGTTGAAGTTGTTCACTTACCTGCGAATTATGAATTGTGGTGATACTGATTCAACCCCCTCTCAGTATCACAAACTAGTAGATCCTAGGGAGAAGTTGGGAATTTCATTACCAAATGCTCTCTTATTTTGGCAGATTTACATTCTTGCCCCTCCATGTGGCTTTTACGTTCTTGCCCCTCAATATGGATTACTTTCTTGCTCCTCTATGTGGCTTTACTTTCTTGCACACTTAAATCTAGTTGACAACAATTACAACCCATATAAGGTTGTAGGAACAACAATCTTCCCCTTTGTAATTGTTGGCAACACTCACAACAAAAGCCATTATGCAGCAATTTCAACTCCCCCTAAATATGCACTCCCCCTTTCTTAATATCTCCCCCTACACTGTTGCTTCTCTCCACTTTTGCCAACAAATTACAAATCTGAAAAACTCACAAAGTAGAGATGGAGGCTTAAACTTCTGGCTTGATTAGGCATTTGCACAGATAGACTCATTCTATGCTTTTTAAACAGTTTTGTGGACATAGATTTAGTTAGATCTTGTATAACCTCTTCAACAAATTTAGGTTTAACTTGTGTGAGTAAAGCAGTAGCTCCTACAATTCTTCTTTTTGTTGTAACTCCTGCTAATGGGTCACCTATGATCTGATTTTCTTGATGAGCACTAGTCCACGTTTTCTTTGGCTTTCTTTCTTGCACAGTCTTAGTTGCAAAAGGATCTTTTTCTTCATCTATAGACTCACTCTTCTCTGAGTTTGAACTTGCTTCTTATTACTTTTCTTCAAGATGGCCTGATTCTTCATCTACATTGAAGTCAATTTTCTTCATTGTCTCCAACTTTTCCATTCTGTATTGTTTTCCAATTCTCATATATTCTTACATCACTGGACATGATCACTTTTCCCACCTTATGCAAGAAAACTCTATAACCTTTTGTCTTTGCTAAGTATTCCACAGAGATGCCTTCATCAAACCTAACATTGAATTTTCCCAAGTTTTGTTCCTTGTTCTTCATAAAATATGGGCTACTAAAGATTCTGAAATACTTGGCTATTGTCTTTTTCCCACTCCATAGCTCATATGGAGTCTTACCATTATTAGGCCTTAGTAGAACTCTATTCATTAGATGTATAGCTGAATAAAGCCATATGGAAGGGCAAAAAAGTAAATCCGCCTCATAAGCGCAAGACCGTAAATTTGCCACATAAGCCCTATTAGGGTTTCATGGAAAAGTGTATATAAAGGCCTTGGAAGACAAAGCTAAGGGGGTCGGCAATTCAACCATTCGAAAAAACCAATACAACCGGCCAACCAAAGAGACAATCAAGAAAAACCCTACCTTACACGGAAAAACAACATAAACGGCAAAGGTGGGTGATCGGCCAAATAGAAAACGAGGGAGGAATGGCTGGACAGCAAAGAATGAGTAAACTCGCTGGACAGCAAGAGAGTGTGAGAACAGCAAAATTGGTGCGGACAAAAAACAAGGGTACATGGCAAGAGAGCAGAACAGCAAGAGAGCATAATGGCAAAAGGAGAGCATGGCAAGAGAACGGCAAGAGAGCAAAATAGTAAGAGAGCAAAACGGCAAAAGGAGAGCATGGCAAGAGAATGGCAAGAAAGCAGAACAGCAAGAGAGCAAAACGGCAAAAGGAGAGCATGGCAAGAGAATGGCAAGAGAGCAGAACAGCAAAAGGAGAGCGACAAGAGAATTGTAGGAGAGTAGAACAGCAAGACACAATGGCAAGAGAGTACACCACTGGGAGAGCAAGCTAGACACAACAGCAAGAGAGCACACCACTAGGAGAGGAAACTAGACACAACGACAAGAGAGCACACCCCCAGGAGAGCAAACGAGAAATGCACCACCTCGTAAGAGAAGACAGCAAACCTGGTATCCGTGAGACCACCCGGAAGAGAAGACAGCAGATCTGGAATGGGTGTGACCAGAAATTGGTGACCAGAAATAGGAGACCAGCAAAGCTGAAACGTGAGACCAGCAAAGCTGAAATGGGAGACCAGCAAAGCCGAAATGAGAGACAATTGAAGCTGAAACAGGAGACCAGCAAAGCTGAAACGTGAGACCAGCAAAGCTGAGACGGGACCGCAACAGAATAGTGAAATGAACGGGGGAGTGACAGACCAGAAAGTGCATCGGTGTGAGATCAGAGTGTGTGTTGGCGTGAGACCAGAACATGTGACGACGTGAGACCAGAACATGTGACGACGTGACAGATCAGAAGTGTGGGGTAGGCTGTGAGACATGAAACAGCAGACCAGTAGTGTGAGTCCAAGCCGTGAGACCATGAGACAGTGAGAGTAGGAGCTATGTGAGACAACCTAAAGAAGGAATTTAGCGAAACATTGAAAGAACTCAATGTATTTCCAAATTTCTTCAAGAGAGGTTAGAAAGCATTGTGGGGAACTTCTAAGCGACAGTGAGGCAAATATTCAATTCAACAGAGGCAAGACAAGTTAGAAGAAGGGTAGACACAGTAAGTGAAACTCTTTATATTGTACTTGTTTAGGATTTACAATAGTGAAAGGAGTAGAGGATTAAGATATCCATTGTAACTAGTATTTTCAAGTATAGTGGATTGTCTTGGTAGAGGGAGAGTCCCTACCATCGTGGATGTACGTCACGTTGACGAAACCACTTAAATCTCATGTGTCCTTACTTTGTTTTATGTTTTGTGTTTTGAGTTGAGTTGTTTGAACGTATCAATAGTATCAGCTAACCCATAACCTAATGAAAACCTAATAGGCAAGGTGCCTAAAAGGTGACATTGGGGACTATTGTGATTAATAGGTAGCAATAGATCTACCTTAGTCGAATTTGAGAAAGAGTTCGCTTTTAAGAAGAGGTTGAAGTTGTTCACATATCTGCGAATTATGGTGACACTAATTCATGCCCCCTCTCAGTATCACAAAGAAGTAGATCCTACGGTGAAGTCAGGAACTTTAATTGGTATCAGAGTTCTGATTCACTAGTTTGAAGCTTAACAGCTTGGTGTACTAGTTTGAAGGGTTTCAGAAGTTTTAACTTGCTCAGCATATTGAGAAATGGATGTCGGTACCAGCACTAGCACAACTTATAGTACGGAGGTTCCAATCTTCAATGGAACCAACTACCATATGAAATGGTATTTGCAACCATGCATACATGGTGAAATCCATACAGAAGGGTTTTGTGGCTCCAGAAGAAGGTAAAGATCCAACCCCAGAGGAATTAAGGCAGTTTGAGATAAATGGGAAGGCCTTAAACGTCATCATTTCAGCATTGACAGATGTTGTGTATGCTAAAGTTATAGACTACAAATCTACCAAGGAAATATGGGACAGACTATAGAAAGTCTATGAAGGTGATGGCAGAATAAAGGAGGCCAAGTTTCAAGTGTTTAAGAAGAGATATGAATCTCTCATAATGCAGAAAAATGAGACAGTCCAAAAGTTCTTCATTAGGGTTATTGATGTTGTAAACGATCTTAAAAGTTATGGGAAAAACAAGAAAAACTCATCTATTGTAAAGAAAATTCTTAGATTTTTGCTTGAGAGGTTTGCCTCAAAGGTAGCAGCCATAGAGGAGAGTAGAGATCTCAATTCTATGTCTTTGCATGATCTTCAATGCAATCTCATTGTATATGAAATGAGGATAAAGTCAGCTGAAAACTCTGTAACAACGAAGGTATCAAAGGAGGCAGCTTTCAAAGCTATGAAGCACTTGAAGATAAAAGAAGAGGAAGAATCATCAAGTGAGGATGATGATGATGATGATAAGGAAGAAAGTGATGGTGAAGTATTGGCTTACTCCACAAAGAAATTCAAAAAGGGATCTAAGAAGGGAAAACGACAGTTGTCCTTGAGATGTTATTATTGTGGGTAGACTAGACACTTTGCTTCTTAGAGCAAAGTGAAACTTGATGATGAAGATGAGGATGGTGATGATGAACAGAATTCAAGATAAAGAAGATCATCATCCAAATCAAAGAAGTCCAGTAAGAAGATTGCCAACCGACTGAGGAAGATGAAGACTCATTAGATGAGCATGTCTTTATGGCATTAGCAAAAGGTGGTAGCTTAACCTCTGAAGAGGAAGAGGAAGAGGAGGTTGATGAAGAAGAGCCAGATCTTGAAGCTGAGCTGGAAACAGCTTCAAAGGATATAATAAGAAGGGTCAGAAACATAAAAAGGTTAGAGGCCCATATAAAACAAGTTGAAACAAAGTCTGAGGAAGCTGAAAGTCAAAAGGATGAAATAAGGGCTGAGTATATTGATTTGAAGAGAAGATTTGAAGAACAGATCAAAATATGTGAAGACCTTACAATAGAGCTTAGCTCAAGGGCTTCAACAATTGAAGAAATGGAGATAGAGTTACTGAGACTTCAGCAACAACTCAAAAAGAGTAAGGAGAACTTGCAGAAGTTTGACGTGGTAAGAGAAACAAGCTTTGCAAGAGAAAAGAAGAATGAAAAGAAAGTACAGCAATCTGAGGCTGCACTACCTAAAGAGAATGAGACTTTGCAACAGAAGTTGAAAGAGAAGGCTGTGACTCAAAAGAAGATAACTGAAGAAGAAAATACAGTTATTAAACCAAAGCCAGGGCCAAAAATGATGCATGTGGTTAAAGAGCAGCAACCCATAGCTGCTATATCTTAGAAAAAAAAGACTGATTAGCCAGGAACAGTAAAGGCTGAAAATAAAGAATATTTGAAGAAGCAACCTAGGGTTGCAAACAAAATTGAAGAAAATGACCTTGGAACTAATGAAATGGGTAGAGGTGACATTGGAGATAATAGTGATTTGACTAATATGCGGCATGCGTGCAGCCGGCAAGGGCGGATGGCCGGTGTGCGGAAGTCGGGAGATTTCAATTATTACCACATGATTAGACTATAACATTGCATTTTAATCTTCCAAAATGTATTGCAGGTGTTTGGTTTAAGGGCATTCCAAATCATGCGTTGGATTAAACTTAACAAAATTAATGGTCAATTTTTTTTATTCATTCTACTAAGAGATGCACTTAACAAATAGGAAAACAAATTTTCCATTTAACTAGATGGAAGCTCCATATAACTACCCTAGTTGATTTTATATGGTTTGAGCTAGATGGTAGGAAAAAAGCAGAAGGGGAGAACTTAAGACTTATCCTTCTTGTTTTTTTTTTTTATGGTGCATCGAAAATGAACTTGAGAGTTATCCATGAAACAAAACATCCAAAAGCAAATGGTTCCTTAAAGTGATTGGAACAAATAAAAGAATGTTTATATGGGATTTCCATTATACCTGTCTTCAAGTCAAGTTCCCATCAATCATGGACCAAAGTATGGAGGTAGGATTTATTGGTCCCCTCTTGCCACACCACTAGATCAATCATTGTTTTAAACTATGCTCTTTTCCTTGTCAACTCCCAAGCCCAAGCTCAAAGTTACTCTTATCCTTCCTATCTAATAACTCCAGCAACCCCATTTATGCCTAATTATAGCTTGAAAAAGATATTAATTTTAGAATTTGTGCAATTGACCCTTATAGTAGTTAGACCTAAATTCAAATATAGCCGATTAATACTACTAGGTGTCACCTTCATCAAAGCACCAATGCAATGGCAATCTAACCTATTTCTAACCACCCTACTCTAATAATAAATGTTAGTTGACTAAGGTCCATACTAATGGCATAAGGTCAAATCTAGTGGCAAATAAGACATCAAGCCATGTTGTTTTAGGTTTCAAGGGATAATATACACTTCGCATTGTTTTTGGCTTCTACAAAAAAGAAATTGTGAGATTGAGCAAATGTCTAGCAGAAATTGGAAGTAGACCTTGTAACAGAAAATTATGGCTTAAGAGATTCTACATTTCTCCTAATTACTTAACAAAAATGCCAAAACTAACCCCAATAAAACAAAACACATTATAGCTTTCTGTTTTATAACTTTTGATCCATCAAATTTTCTTCAAATGGCATGTCTGTATCACAATATTTGACGCAAAAATGCAATGGTTATGTTGTCATAACAAAAAACAAATGGAAACATGAAAGATACCCTCTACCTCAACCAACAAACCATACAAGCCATATTAAATTAGCAAGTGATAGTTAACTGTGTTAACGTCAACAGCAATTAATAATGATTTAGCCTTGTTTAACAAAAATCTCTTTTGCTTGGTAATAAAACGCATGACAAATTTTACACTACCTTGTTTTTCCTAAAATGTATACACAAAGCATACAAAATCATATATTTAGACAACTAATTTGTAGAGGACTATGGATGAATATTTTATCACCTATTGAATAGGAAAGTCAAAGGGTAGTCACTCTTCTGCAACTAGTTACATGTAAAAACTTATAGAGTAGCACTAAAAACAAAGGGGGAGTTTTGAACCAAAATGTGGGTGCCTAAGAGTTTAGCAGCAACAACAATTTATAATAATCATTTTTGTTGTGTTCTTATACTAGCCTAAAAAGAGAAACCAACACATTTAAAAGCAGTAACATGCCCTAAGATTACCAAAATAGGACAGCTCACTTTGAACAAAATGTTCTTAAGAAATGCTAATCATTAAAATTCAGACTAACTCTTTGAACACTAACACAATTTTCACAAAAATTGAATGATAACTACCACAACAACTAAATCAGATCAACTCTTTCAACACTATCATGTTAATTTAACTATAATCTATGATTCACGATTTTAAAATAGCCCACAAGACATTAAGAGGAACATTGACATTCTAAATGAAAAAGCCTATAGTGGAAGAAAGTACATTGTTGTGGATGAAGACTAAGAGTAAAGTACAATATTGGATGTAAAAGAAAACTGCCAAAAACAAAAATACTGCTAAAAATTTCCACAGGTTCATTTTGTACAAAATCATGCAAAATTTCATTCAAAATCATAAACTTTTTAATTGTGTCTTCAACCATTTTCCACCAAGACATGAATAAGTATTGCATGGAGAAAGTTAAGAGGATTACAACTTCCTCATTTACATTGACAATGTCTAATAGTGATGTGTCTTCACAAAACTTCTCTCTTCTTTTGCTTTATTGCATGATAATCCATAAATGAAACAATTGCATAAAGACTTGTCACACTGCAAAAAGCCCTAGAATTCTAGCATGCACGATTTGTCATAAGACAAAAATGTTTTTGGTGATGAGGACCTTCTTAGGTCTCACACTGAAAGGGGAAGGGAGTGAATTAGTATGAGATGTTCACTTTTTTAAAATTTTTTTGGATTTAAACTATGTGACTTATTAGAGCCGATGCTCCAATTTTTATCTTTCTTCTTTATGTGAGAGTGGCTGTATGGATATCAATCAAACATAAACACCTAAGAATACATAACAATTTTTACATGGTTCACCCACAATGTATGAGCTACTTCCACGATGTGATAAGATCACTCCTAAATCATGTAATCCAATGTTGTTATCAAGGGATATAGTTTGGTTGTGGAAGGATCACTCCTAAATCATATAATCCACTCTTGTTATCAAGGGATACAGTTTGGTTGTGGAAGGATCACTCCTTAACCACTTACAATGATCTCCCGATCATTCAATGGACTGATCTTTCAATCACTCCAAGGGTATCCCACCCTTTTTCATAAAATACATAAATAGTTTATGATAATGATTTCCCTGAGATAGATCACTCAATATTGCAAAAAATTGAATCTTCTCTTTTCTTACTGCCAATCTTTACTCAAGCTTTGCCGGTCTCTTCCCTATAGGTTATCTCCATTGCAAGTTCTCTGCACTATCAATTATCTTTGGTGTAGGTTCTCTCCCCCTACTACTAGTATTGCCTTACCTACTGCCTCGGTAGGTTCTCTCCTCTGCTATTAGTGCTGCCTCCCCTAGGTTCTCTCCTTCTAATTAGTGCTGCATCCTTCGACCTTGGCAAGTTTCTTCCTTTGCTACCAATGCTACCTCACCTACTGCTTTAGTAGGTTGCCTCCTCTACTGCCTTGGCAGGTTTCCTCACCTGCTGCTTTAGCTCATTTTCTCCTCTTTTACTACAAGCTGCCAGTCCTACTGTTATTGTTGACTGCATGTGTTGTCATTGTTGCATGCATGTTTTGCTATTGTTGCCTGCACATGTTGCTATAGCCTGCACATTTTGCTATTGTTGCCTGCACATTTTGCTATCACTACTTGCATATGTTGCAATCGCTACCTACACGTTTTGCTATCGCTACCTGCACATTTTATTATAGCTACCTCCACATGTTGGACTTGCTGTTGGTGCTGCAATTGCTAGTATTTCCTGCTATACTTGTTATTGGTGCAATAATTGTTGGTATCGACTACTGGACTTGCTGAAATTGCTAGAATTGTCGATTGGATGTGTTGTAATTGTTAGGATTGCCTGTTGCAAGTTGTTGCTTTATCCTTGGTTTGCTGCTTGCCCTTTCTACAATAGGTTCCTTCTCTTTACTGCAATTTGCTGGTTTCCTTGAGTGGCAACTGCAACTCCTTTTCTCTTTGGTTTGGCTGGATACTGCCTTCTTCTTTCTTTGGTGTGGCTACTGAACATCTCATCTTTGGTTTGGTGTGGCTACTGCATGCCCTCTCCTCTAGTTTGGTATGGTTGTTGCACATCTCCTTTGCTGGTTTGGACTGGTTACCAACTACTGCACCTTGTTCTCCCTTTGGTAGGGCTGCCTTCTTTTTCTCCCTTTGGTGTGGCTATCGATTGCTGCAACATCTCCTTCAATTGGTGTGGCTACCTCCTTCTTTGGTGGTTGCTGTCACCTCTTCTTTGGCTAGATGCTATTGCACTCTCCTCTCCTTGGCTGGATACAAATCTCTTTAGCTACAACTCTCTTGGTCGGCTATTGTTGCACCCTCCTTGTACGACTACTCTCTCTTTTCAATTTGCCATTCTCTTTTTATGGTTGGTTGTTCTCTCTTATTTTTTTGCAACTGATCTTTCTCTCTTGCAACCCACACGTCTTGCAAGATGCATAGGGTTATTTTAAAGCCTTGAGATTAGGGTTGCATACTCATTAATGACCAATATTGATTCCCAAAGATTACCCTACAATCAATGGCCAGATTTGTTCCTAAAATTTAGGGTCAACGGTTAACCTTGAATCTTAAAATTTAAGGTTTACAATCAACATTGATTCATCGACTTCAAGATTGACTTACCATCAATGATTTTGTCCAATGACCTCTCTGCATCTTAATGGCATTTATAACATCAAATCAACACACAACTATGTGAGATGGTGTTCACAACAAATCCAATATTAGTCATCAAAGATGGGCTCAACAATTTTCCCCCTTTAGATTTGTTGGCAACACATTAAATCCAACTTTCAGCAGTTAAGCAGAAGTACAGCTCTTCTTGAAACATGCATCTCCCTTTTTGCATGTACCTATACCTTTAGCTCCCCCTTTTTCTTGCTTCTCTCCCTTGACAATTTCTTCCCCTTTATTCATCAAGTTACTCCCCCTTTTGATCAATATATACTCTCTTTGGATTTATGCAAAATGTCTCCCCCTTTGACAACAAATCCAAAGAATAATAGAAGAGGAAAAGGAAGAGGGGTTAGAGGACACTCAGCCTCTAAGGGATGGCTAAATATATAAGTTCAATCCCTTTTGTCCAAGATGTTCTAATCTCTTATACCACTTTGGTGCTTATGTAGCATGTGCTTTTGATTCTAAAAACATGGTATAAGTTTCTATTTGTTCTTTCTCCTTTAGTTAGAACAACACCATCACTTAATCTCTTTACGGCGCAGCCACTCTTGCTGAAAGTAACATCATATCCATCGTCACAAAGTTGACTATCACTAATAAGATTGTGTTTTAGTCCTTCAACATTAAGTACTTCTTTCGATTTCAACTTTTCTTCACCAAATTCAGTAGCATTGATACCTCAAATCTTTCAGGCACCATCATTGCCAAATTTGACTAATCCTTCATCATATTTTGCTATTCCTTTCAACATCTTGGAGTCTTCTATCATGTGTGAAGAGCAGCCATTGTCCAAGATCCATAGCTTTTCTTTCTTGGAAGCTTTTAAGGCTACTTCCATAAGCATAATTTTTTCTTTTCCTCTTTTTCTTTTTTGGTCGAATGTAGGAGCATGTATAGGTGTTCTCCTTTGCACTCTTTCACCAAGCAACAATGTCAAGTAATTCTTAGTAGTGTGTCTAGCCTTTTCACATTTTCCATAGATTTTTCCTGGCAAATCAAATTTGTTTCTCAGAAGAATATGACTTCTTTTCACCTGAGACTGTCTCCTTTCTTGATAAAGTCTCCACCTAGACTTTTGCCTCACATTTCTCCTCATTATCAACCCATTATTCCAATTCACATTAGCCTTCTACCCATACTTACCACATCTCAACAAAAGTTTTCAAATCTAGGTTTTCTTCTTTCTCCAAGTGCATATCGCCTATCTTCAGCAATTGTTGTGGCAACCTTTTCTCTATTTTTGACAACCTGTCTCTTTTGAATGGGAATTTTCACCATATTTTTCCTAACCCATTTTATCTTGGGTTAGTTTATTTTCTCCATAGCGTCATTGTGCTTGCTTTCAGGTACAAATATAATTTTCTTCTTCTCTTCTACCTTCTCATTTGGCTTTTTAATATAGCCAAGTCCTTTCTTCCCCATGGAATGAGGTCTTTGATTGCTTAGACACTTATGCAACTTTTTAGTAGTATCCTCCTTGATTCCATTTACTGAAGACAACTCTCTTTTCACTTCCATGGCCTACATAAAACTTTTTTCATGCTTCCTCAATTCGGACTCAGTCTTATGGAGCTTGGCTTGCAAAATCAACACCTCTTGCTCTTGTGCAATCACCTTAGCACAAAGATCTTTGTGTATCTTTTCTTGCTCTACCTCAAGTATGATCAGCTACTTAATTCTCTTCAAGTACTCCTTCTTTTTTGCTTCAAACTCCTTTACTTTCACCTGGAGATCATATTCATCAACAGCAGGATTTTCATACAGCATTTTGTTTCTATGTAAACAAGCTTTCAATTTATTCTCAAGTTGCGGAACCAACTCATCCTCTTTTTCTTTGTCTTTAGCTGATTCCTTATCACTTGAATATTCTAGAACATTATCTACTTTAGCAACCATCACATTCGCAGTAACATCATCATTGGAATCATTAACTTCTTTTTGAGAATCTTCTGTGCATCCAACTTACTCAAATAATTTCTTTTTTTGGATCTAAAGAATTGCTTTTCCCTTTTAGCACTTGAATTTCTATCTTTAGAATAACTAGATTTCTTTGTTCTCTTCCATGGGACTGGCTCATCATATCATCACTGTTTGCTTCTCTTCTCTTTGGGCAGTTCACAGCAAAGTGCCTTATATCTCTATAGCTAAAGCACTTTAAGGGTAATTTTCCCTTATACTTCCCTTTTTCTTTCCTTATATTGTTGGTGATGTATGCCATGACTTCATCCAGTTCAGTATCACCATCTTCTTCTTTAAAGTTGTCAGATTCTTCTTCTTAGTCATTAATCTTAGCTTTTTCATTACCTTGAAGGCCAGCTCCTTCTCCACCTTGGACTTCTATTCTTTCTTCATTGGGGCTATTCTTATTTTATAAGCCATCAATATGCTGTGTAAATCATCTAAAGGCAACTTATCTAAATATTTTTCTTACCATAATAGCATCATTGATCTCCTCTTTATAGCCTCTGATAGAGCACACAATTTTGTTGACTTTCGTGAAGAAGACATCTATAGACTCATCATCATGCATCTTTATGTCTTCGAATCTGCTCCTCCAAATTTGTAGCTTGGCTTCCTTCACAACCTTGTCTTATTCATAAATGTTCTTTAATTTGTCCCAAATTTGTTTGGTTGTCTTATACCCTATCACTTTGGTGAATTCTTTGTCTAATAAGGAGTCATATAAGGCATTTCTTGCCTTTCCATCACACTTCAAATTCTTCTTATTAGTAGGTATCATAGCATCACCTTCTATGACAAGGATGAAGCCCTTACCAGCAAACTCAAACACATCAAGACCAAGTGACATCAAATATACGAGCATTCTATTCTTCCATAACTAATAATTTTGTCCATCAAAAGTAAGGATGACCTTGCTATTAACATTGTTTATACTATCCATGATACCACTTGATGAAGACCTTCTTAGTTCTCACACTTAGAGGGGGAGGGGGTGAACTAGTGTGAGATGTTCACATTTTATAAATCTTTTCATATTGACTTGTTAGAGCTGATGATCCAATTTTTATCTTTCCTCTTTAAGTGAGAGCAATTGTTCAAATATCAATCAAATGCAAGCACTCAAGAACACATCGCAATTTTTACATGGTTCACCCATAATATGTGAGCTACCTCCACAGTGTGATAGGATCACTCTTCAATCACACAATCCACTCCATAACCACTTATGATGATCTCCCAATCACTCAATGAACTGATCTCTAGATCACTCCAAGGGTATCCCACCCTTTGGCACAAAATACATAAATTGTTTATGATAATGACTTCCTTAAGATAGATCGCAAATTTGTGCATAGGTTGTTGTAGAAAATAGATCTTTTTTTTTTTCCCTTACAATTGGTCTGTTTTATTGGTCTTTTCTTTACAAGTTATCTCTACTACAGGTTCTCTCCCCCTGTTGCTAGTGTTGCCTCACCTACTACCTCGGCAGGGTCTTTCCTCTATTGCTAGTGCTGCCTCAGTAGGTTCTCTCCTCCTGTTATTGGTGTTGCCTTTTTCGGCCTTGGTAGGCTCTTTTCCTTTATTGTTGGTGTTGCCTCACCTGCTACCTTGGTAGGTTTCTTCCTTTGCTACTAATGCTACCTCACCTATGGCCTTAATAGGTTGCCTCACCTACTACCTTGGTAGGTTGCCTCCTCTATTGCCTTGGCATGTTTTCTCCTTTGTTGCTACAAGTTGCTGGCCCTACTACTATTATTGCCTACACATTCTACTATTGTTGCTTGCATGCTCTGCTATCGTTGCCTACACATTCTGTTATTACTGCCTACATATTCTACTATTGCTACTTGCATGTCCTGCAATCACTACCTACACATTCTACTATTGCTACTTGCATGTATTGGACTTGCAGTTGGCACTGCAATTGCTGGTAAAGCCTACTAGACTTGCTACTAGTGCAACAATTGTTGGTGTTGCCTGTTGGACTTACTATAGGTGCTACAATTGCTAGACTTGCTGCAATTTCTGGGATTGCGTTCTAGATGTGCTGCAATTGCTGGGATTGCCTACTAGACTTGTTGTAATTGTTAGGATTACCTGCTGGACATGCTGCGATTGTTAGGATTACCTTTTGGACATGGTGTAATTGTTGGGATTGCCTTTTGGATGTGCTACAATTGCCAAGATTGCCTACTAAACTTGTTGTAATTGCTAGGATTGCCTGTAACAGGTTGCTGATTTCTCCATGGTTTGCTACTTGCCCTCTCTGTAATTGGTTCCTTCTATTTGCTACAATTTTTTGGTTTCCTTGGGTGGCTACTGCAACTCTTTTTCCCTTTTGTTTGGCTAGTTATTGCTTTCTTCTTTCTTTGGTGCAGTTGATGCACACCTTTCTCTTTGGTTTGGTGTGGCTACTACATGCCCTTTCCTTTAGTTTGGTATAGCTATTACATGTCTCCTTTGCTAGTTTGGTGTGGCTATTAGTTGTTGCAACTCCTCCTTCAGTTAGTGGTTGCTATCACCTTTTCTTTGGTTGGTTACTGTTGCAATCTCCTTGGCCAGCTGCTGCACTTTCCTTGGCTAGTTGCACCTTTCTTTGGCTACAACTCTCTTGGCCGGTTGTTGCTGTACCCTCCTTGTATGGTTGCCCTCTCTTTTTACCTTGTTGTTCTCTCTTTACGGCTGACTATTCTCTCTTATTTTTCTACAGCTAATCGTTCTCTCTTGCAGCTCACGCATATCTTGCAAGATGCATGGGGTTATTTATAAAGCATTAAGATTAAGGTTGCTTTCTCATCAACAGTTAGCATTGATTTCCAAAGGTTGCTTTACAACAATGGTTAGATTTTATTCCTAAAATTGAGGGTCAACAGTCAACATTAACCCTTAAAATTTAGGTTGGATAGTCAACATTAACTCATCAACTTCAAGGTTAACCTACCATCAATGATTTTGCCTAATGACCTGTCTGTATCTTATTGACATTCATAACATTAAATCAATACAAATAACTATGTAAGATGGTAT
>JAHLGO010021101.1:4120575-4222248 GCA_020615895.1 Ceriops decandra | reverse complement strand
AACTCACTTTTGTACCTTTAGTTAACCTAAAGAAAGAAAAAGAAAAAATAGCTTAGGTTGAGAAAAATATTGTTGAAAAAGTGCAAGTTAAACCTACTTGATAAGAACCTTTTTAGATCTCACATTGAGAGGGGAAAGGGTGAATTAGTGTAAGATATTTACTTTTTACAAATTTATCTAGATTAAACCTTTATGACTTGTTAAATCTATGATCTATTTTATCTTCCTTATTTATGTGAGAATGACCGTATGAATATCTGTTGAGCCCATCCTTGATGGCTAATGTTGGATTTGTTGTCAACAATATTTCACATATTTGTTCTTGTTTATTTGATGTTGAGAGTGCCTTTGAGATGTGTTTGGTACATTTATAAAGTGTTGGCAACACTAGCCAATGAGCAACCTATTGAGGTAAAAGCCAAGAAAATTGCTCAAGATTTAGCAATGCAAGTTGTGGCTTACCCATAAGTGCAATTTGTATCCATCAAGGACATTCTCAAAAGCATTGTGAACAACATAGGTCAACCCTAAATTCAATGAATCAATACTGACTGTTGACCCTAAATTTTTGGAATCAATGCTAACCATTAATTGTAGGGTAACCCTTAGGAATCAACACTGACCGTTGATGATAGGGCAACCTTAAACTTAAAGCTTATAGATAGCCATCCAATTGCCAAGAGAGTATGTGAGCAAAAACAACATAGAGAATGACAAAGAGTAGCCACCAAAAGTATAAGGGGGCACAACCAAGAGAGAAGCAAAATGCCAAAGGAGAATGGTAGGGAGCAACCGCCAAAAGTATAAGGGGGCATAACCAAGAGAGAGAGAGAGAGAGCAAAGCAAAATGCCAAAGGAGAATGGTAGAGAGCAACCACCAAAAGAATAAGGGGGCATGACAAAGAAAGATCCAAAAGCACAGCAAAGAGGTAGAGTAGAAAAAGAAAAAACTATAGAGAGGTAGAGTAGAAAAAGAAAAATTGTAGAGAGATAGTGTAGAAGCTATTACCGACAGTGCAAAAGGTAGAGACCTGCAGTGCAAATGATAGGAGAGAACAGATAGTAGAGAAGATAACCTATAAAGGCAGGAGGAGAGAACCTATTAAAGGAGAAACCTACAAAGATAAGAGAGAATCGGCAGCTAAGAAGAGTACCTGTAGAGGCAAGAGGAGAGAACTTGTAGGGGTAGAAGGAGGAACTTATAGAGATAGGAGAGAACCAATAGTAGAGAAGAGAAATTGTAGAAGTAGGAACCTACAGAGGTAGGAGGAGAGAACTTGCAGAAGGAGGCAGCAAGAACATAAAGGAGGAGAAAGCCTTCAGCAGTAGAAGAGAAGGAGAGATTGTAAGGTAGAAGGAAGCAACAACAACATAAAGAAGGAGAAAGCCTCCAACAATAGAAGAAAAATAGAGATTGCATAATTGAAGGAGGTAGCAGTGGCAGAAAGAAGGAGAGACAACAATCTTGAGCCTATTTTGATGGATAATTTTGGATTTATTGTTAATAGCATCTCACATAGTTATTTGTATTAATGTGAGGTTTTGAATAACATTGAGATGCAAAGAGGTCATTGGTCAAAATTGTTGATGGTAGGTCAGCCTTGAAGTTGATGAGTCAATATTGACCATTAACCCTAAATTTTAGGAGTCATGGTTGATAGTTGACCTTTAACCATTGATCCTAAATTTTAGGAAGTCAATATTAACCGTTGACCCTAAATTTTAGGAATCAAATCTTGTTGTTGATTGTAAGGCAAACCTTAGGAATTGATACTGATTATTGATAAGTGTGCAACCCTAATCTCATGGCTTTATAAATACCCCCATGCATCTTGTAAGGCTAATGTGTGGGCTGTAAAAAAATTGAGAGAATGGGAGCAAGGGTTGCAAAAAGAGAACAACATGTGTGCTATAGAAAATTGAGAGAAAATGTAAAGAGAGAGTGCTTAGTCAAGGCAAAGGAGTCAACCACTAAGGAGAGAGTGACCAACCAAGGCAAAGTAGGTAGCCACGAAGGAAAGAGTGATTGGCTAAGGCAAAGGAGGCAGCCACCAAAGAGAGATGTAGCTGGCCAAGAAAGTTGTAGCACCAAGGAGAGGTGTAGCACCCGGCAACCCTACCAAAGGGAGAACAAGGTGCAGTAGCTAATAGCCACACCAAAGAAGAGAGAAAAATGTGTAGCAGCTACCCTAAGGAGAGAAAAATGTGTAGCAGCCACCTTAAGGAGAGAAGGACATGCAGCAACCATCGAAGAGGGATCTTTTAGCACAACTAGTAGCTTGTGTCCAATAGCTTGTAGTAACCAACAGTAGGTGAATCACAACCAACAATTGCAACAAGTAGAGCACAACCAGTAATTAGAGTAGCATCCATAACTAGCAATAGTATTAAGGAGCCGTGCAACAATAGTAGTAAGGACAACCAACAATAGCAACAAGGGTGTGCAGCAATAACAGCAAGGGTGGCAAGCAATACTAACAAATGTAGGCACGACTAGTAATAGGCATAACCAGCTAGTGCAAGCATAACCAGTAGCTTATAGCAATAGGTAGCAAGTGCAGACACAAGCAGTATAAGGCAGTAAGTGCAAGCACCAGTAATAGAGGAGAAAATGTGCCTAGACAGTAGCGCAGGTAGCATTAATAGCAGGAGGGAAAAATGTGCCACGATAACAAATCCAGTAGCTTGCAGCAACAAAGGAGAAAACGTGTCCTAACAACAAGTCTAACAACTTACTACAATAAAGGAGAAAATGTTTCCTAACAATAAGTTTGGTAGCTTGTAGTAGTAGAGGAGAAAATGTACCTCAACCCTATTAATGCTATCAGCAA
Source organism: Ceriops decandra (assembly GCA_020615895.1). Classification (NCBI taxonomy): domain Eukaryota; kingdom Viridiplantae; phylum Streptophyta; class Magnoliopsida; order Malpighiales; family Rhizophoraceae; genus Ceriops; species Ceriops decandra. The sequence goes on along the minus strand of JAHLGO010021101.1, from coordinate 4,219,417 downwards.
CATTAGCCCATCTTTGATGGCTAATGTTGGATTTGTTGTCAACAACATCTCGCATAATTGTATATGTTGATTTGATATTATGAATGTTGTTGAGATATAGAGAGGTCAATGGGAAAAATTATTGATGGCAGGTCATCCCTAAAGTCAATGAGTATTATTGACTGTCGACCCTAAATTTTAGGGGTCAAGGTTGACCATTGACCTTAAATTGTAGGAATCAAATCTAGTCATTGATTGTAGGGCAACCTTTGGGAATCAACACTAACCGTTGATGAATGTGCAACCTTTATCTCAAGGATCTATAAATACACCCATGCATCTTTCAAGATGGATGTGTGCTACAGAAATTTGAGAGAGCTGACCAAGGAGAGGTGAATGGCAAAGCTAAAGCCAATGATAGGTTGAGTGGCAAAGAGAGAGGCAACCACCAAAGAGAGAGTGATCGACAAAGGGAATTTGTAGTAGCAGTTGACCAAGGGTGTTGCAACAACAACTGACCAAAGAAAAGGTGATAGCAACCATTAAAGGAGGTAGCCACACCAACCAAAGGAGGAGTTGCCACAATTAGTAGCCACTTTAAAGGGAGAACAAAGTGCAACAGCCAACAAGCACACCAAACTAGAGAAGAAGGTGTGAAATAGCCACACCAAACCAAAGGAGAGGGCGTGTAGCAGCCATACCAAACCAGAGAAGAAGGTGTGTAGTAGCCACACCAAAATAGAGGAGAGGGTGTTCAGCAACCACAATAAACTAGAGAAGTAGGTGTGTAGCAGCCACACCAAAGAAAGAAGATGGCAAAGCTAGCCAAACAAAAGGGAAAAGGAGTTGCAATAGCCACCCAAGGAATGAGTTGCAGCAACCACTCAAGGAGAGGTGCAACAGTTTGCAGCAATAATGGTAATACCAGCAAGGGCAGGCAGCAAACCAAGGAGACACTAGTAGCTTGTAGGCATAACTAGCACCAAGTAATTACAGCAAGGGCAGGCATCAAAACAAGGAGAAATCAGTAGCTTGAAAGCACAACTTGTAGCAGCACATCCAACAAATTATAGTAGGCAGCAATAGCAACAAGTGCAAGCACAACCAACCCACTAGTAGCAGGAAGAGAAAACTTGTCCCTAGTAGTAAGTCTGGCAACTTGCAGTAGTAAAGGAGAAAACATACCCTAACTACAAGCCCAACAGCTTGTAGAAGTAGAGGAGGCAACACACCAAGGTACCAGGTGAGATCACATTGATAGCAAAGGAAGCAGAAGATCTGCGTTATACACTACAGCCTATGCACATTGAGTGATTCTTCTTAGGAAAGTGTTTGTTACAAACCTTTTGATAAATTTGTTGAAAAGGGATGGTATCCTTTGAGTGATTGGGAGATCAATTCATTGAGTGATCAAAAGATCAACTTTTTGATTGGGAGATCATTGTAAGTGGTTAAAGAGTGATCCTTCCACAACATAACTATATCCCTTGATAGCAAGAGTGGATTGTATGATATAGGAGTGATCCTATCACACTATGGACATAGCTGACACGTTGAGGGTGAACAACATAAAAATTACCATGTGTTCTTGGGTGCTTGCATTTGATTAATATTTGTATGACTTCTCTCACATAAAGAAGAAAGGTAAGAATTGGATCATCAACATTAACAAGTCACAGAGGTTAATCCAAAAAGATATATAAAAAGTGAGCATCTCGCACTAATTCACCCCTCCCCCTCTTAGTGTGAGACCTAAGAAGGTCCTTATCATGAAGCAACCTACCAAGGTAAGAGGTGAAGCAACTTGCTAAGGCAATAGGAGAGGCAACACCGATAGTAGGAAAAGAGAACTTGCTAAGGCAGCGGGTGAGGTAGCACTAGCAGCAAGAAAAGGAACCTACCAAGGTAAAAGCAAGTAACCCCGACAGCAAAAGAGATATCCTACCAAGGCCGAAGAAGGCAACATCTGCAGTAGGGGGAGAGAACCTACAGTGAAGATGAAGTTCCCAACTTCTCCCTAGGATCTACTAGTTTATGATATTGAAGGGGGGTGAATTAGTATCACTATAATTCGCAATTTACAGGTAAGTTAACAACTTCAACCTCTTTTTAAAAGCAAACTCTTTCCCAAACTCAACTAAGGTAGATCTATTACTACCTATTAATCATAATAGTCCCCAAAGTCACCTTTTAGACACCTTGCCTAATAGACAATTTGGATGTTCTTGTTTAGGTCTTCATTAGGTTATGGGTTAGCTGAAACTTTAGCTGCATTCACAACTCAATTCAAAATACAGAATGTAAAGCAAATTAAGGACACAAAAGATTTAAGCGGTTCGGTCAACGTGATGTACATCCATGGTGGTAGGGACTCTCCCTTATCGAGACAATTCACTATACTTAAAAATTCCAGTTACAATAGATGTCTTAATCCTCTGCTCTTTTTATTATTGCAATTACTAAGCAAGTACAATACAAAGAGTGTCACTTATTATGTCTACCCTTCTTCTAGCTTGTCTTACCTCTATTGAATTAAAAGGTTGCTCCACTATCATTTAGAAGTTCACCACAATGCTCTCTAACCTCTCTTGAAGAAATATGGAAATACATTGAGTTCTTTCCGATGCTTCGCTGAATTCCTTCTCTAGGTTGTCTCACATAGCCCCTGCTTTTACTGTCTCATGGTCTCACCCATCTCCTATTTCATGATCTCACTGTCTCATGTTTCTGGTTTGGAGTTCCACGTCTCACGCACATTTTTGGTTTGCACCCTTTGCTGGTCACACACCTTACGCACGCTTCTGGTTTGGCATTTCACATCTCACATATGTTTCTGGTTTGCACGTCATGCTGGTCGCATGCCTTACCACCATTTCTGGTTTGCACTTGTCCATTTCACACCTTCAGACAGCTTGGTTTGCTCTCCTGGTGGTTACCTCTTTCAAGTTTTCTCCTCTCTTCCCTTATGGACGGTGTGCTGTCTTCTTTCTTACGTGAGTCACACGGTTTTCTCTAGCCGTCACACCTTTTTGCTGTGTGTTCTCCCTTGCTGTTCAGCCTTGCTTTGGCCATTCTCCTCCTTGCTTGGCCATCCACCCTTAGCCGTTTGTTGTGTTTGGCCTATAGATTGGTATAGAAATTTACCTTGTTTGGCCATGTAGGATGCTTTCGACATTCACCTTTTGTTTTCTAGTTGTCTCCCTTTGGCTGTCCCTTTGTGTTTTGCCATCCAGCTCTTGCTGTCCAGCCATTCCTCTCTTCTTTTCTATCTTTGGCTGGTCACCCTTTGTGTTTTTCCATCCAGCATCTTCTGATTTGTGATTTACCTTTCACCTTTGGTTGCTATCTAGCCGTGTCTTCCCTTGGTTTCTCTCTTTGGTTGGTCACCCTTTGTGTTTTGCCATCCAACACCTTCTGATTTGTGATTTGCTGTTCACCTTTGGTTGCTGTCCAGCCATGTCTTCTCCTTTGCAGGTGGTGGTTTGCCGTTTGCTCCCTTGTGTTTGCCGAGTTGTTTGCTTTGGACATCTTTTTGATTGTCCGACTCCTTCCTCACGTTTTCTCACTTTGGTCGACTAGTTGTCTAGGTTTTCTGTCTGTTTTGCTCAATTGCTTACTTCTTTTTATTTCTTGTCTTCCAATGGCCTTTATATACTCCTTCATGAAACCCTAATAGTGCTTATTTGCGGTAAATTTACTGTCTTCCCCCTCCATATAGCTTTTACATTCTTCCCCCTCCATGTAGCTTTTATCTTCTTACCTTCCTTGTGGCTTTACTTTCTTGCACACTTAAACCTAGTTGACAACAATTACAACCCATACAAGGTTGTGGGAACAACAATCTCCCCCTTTGTAATTGTTGGCAACACTCGTAATAAAAGCCACTATGCAACAATTTCAACTCCCCATAAATATGCACTCCCCATTTCTTAACAACTCCCTGGAAATATGCACTCCCCTTTTCTTAACAGCTCCCTCTGCACTATTGCTTCTCTCACCCTTTGCCAACAAATTACAAATCTGAAAAATTCTCAAAGTAGAGATGGAGGATTCACCTGAACTTCAGACTTGAGGAGGCATTTGCACAAATAGACTCATTCTGTGCTTTTCAAATAGCTCTTTGGACAGAGATTTAGTTAGATCTTGTGTAGTCTTTTCAATAGATTTAGGTTCAACTTGTGAGAGTCTAGTAGTAGCTCTCGTAATTCTTCTTCTTTTTGTAACTTCTACTGATTGGTCACTTATGATTTGATTTTCTTGATGGGCACTGGTCCACATTTTCTTTGGCTTTCTTTCTTGCATAGTCTTAGTTGCAAGAGGACCTCTTTCTTCATCTTTAGACACACTCTTCTCTGAGTCTGAACTTACTTCTTGTTCCATTACTTCAGGTTGGTCTGATTCTTCATCTACATTGAAGTCATCTTCTTCATTGTCCTTAGCTTTTCTATTCTGCATTATTTTCTAGTTCTTATATATTCTCACATCACTGGACATAATCACTTTTCCCAGCTTATGTAGGAAAACTCTATAACCCTTTATCTTTGTGAGTATCTCACAAAGATGCCTTCATCAAACCTAGTATTGAACTTTCCCAAGTTTTGCTCCTTGTTCTTCACAAAACATGGGCTGCCAAAGATTTTGAGATTTGGCTGTTGTCTTCTTCCCACTCCATAGCTCATATGGTGTCTTATCAGTATTGGGCCTTAGTAAGACTCTATTCAGTAGGTGTACAACTGTAAATGTTGCTTTTGTCCAAAATTTTGTATGAAGCTTGGATTCCAACAGTAGAGTTCTTGCCATTTCAACCACATTTCTATTTTTCCTCTCTACCACCTAGTTCTTCATGCTACCATTTGGTGACGAATTCCATACTTCTCAAGGTAATCTTCAAAAGCTTTATTTGTAAATTCAGTGCCTTGATTTGACCTCAATACTTTGATCTTCCTTCTACTCTCATTTTTAGCCAATCTTCTATATCTCTTGAAGCAATTCAGAACTTCTGACTTGTATTTGAGGTGTATGATGCAGGTCCTTCTAGGATAATCATCAACAAACAAGATGAAGTACCTCTCACCTTTCAATCATTTTGTCCTTATTGGTCCACACAAATCAGTATGCACAATGTCAAGCACTACTTCAAACTGAACTCTTTGGTCTTATACTGCTTTCTAGCATGTTTTCCTTTAGAGCATGCTAAGCAAACATACTCTCTCTCTCTCTCCTAAGGTTGGGAATGTCTCTAATTGCATGAGTAGTGCTCAGCTTCCTTATGTTCTTTTGTGTTAAGTGTCCCAACCTCCTATTCCAGAGTTGATTTTCTTCTTCTTTGGTGAGTAAACAGCTGCTTGTCTTGTTCTCATCAATCACATATAAATTTCCAGCTGTTCTCTTCCCGACTGCAACAATATTACCTTCTTTACTCTTTACCTGGCAACCTATTTTTGTGAATATTACCTTATGGTCTTCATTGCATACTTGGCTAACAGATGCTAGATTGTATCTGAGTCCTTCAATGTGCAGAACATCTTTTAGTTTTCCTCTTCCAATGTTTACTGCCCCCTGACCATTTATGTTGAGTGAATCATCATTGCCAAAGTTGACTCTGCCTTCTCTTGACTTGTTTAACTTTGACAATTTATTCTTGTCTCCCATTATGTGTGAAGTGCATCCATTATCAAGGATCCATCGCTTATCCTTGTAGTCAGCCTTTAGTGCAATTTCAACTATATTGGCTACCTCCCTTTTTACTTTATATTCTTTCCTTTGAATTGGCTTGAAGATAGCTTTCTCCTTTTTCTCAACTTCGACTGCACCAATTGTTTTTACTGTGCCATTGAGTGCCTTCTCTTGCTCAGGGACAAGTGTCATGCATCTCTTGGCATTATGGCCATCCTGCTCACACCTTTTACACTATTCCAAGTCTACCAATACATCAAACTTGTTCTTTGAAACCATTGGTTTGGGCTTCCACTAACACTCCTTGTTAGTGTCCTTGCTTTTTATAGTATGTGCAGGAACTCACGACAGGTGTTCTCCTCTAAATTTTGTATTGTCTCCCCCTATATGTAGCATCGTATCTTCTCAAGTTAGAGACATATACTGGCTTTCTCCACCAGCATTTACTCGCCTTATGACCCCAAACTCCACAATAAAGGCAATGACCCTGAAACTTCCTCTTCTTGAATCTAATCACAGCTTGTCTTCTTCTATTCATCACTTGCTGTGTAGGCAAAGTAGCTAGCTTCTTTGCTTGTGTGACTTTCATTTCAGTCACCTTCTTCTCCTTCTTCTGTTCAGCCATAGCCCTTTACTAGTTGAGTTTCTTTTCTTCCTTCTTTTTCTTTATTCTCAGCTATCTTCTTTTGAGTCACAACCTTCTCTTTCAAATTCTGTGGCACATTCTTATTTTCTTTAGCCAATGCAACCTCAGATTGCTGCACTTTCTCTACATTCTTCTTTCCTTTTGTAGAATGTGTTTCTCCTATCATTTCAAGTTTCTGTAAGTTCTCTTTGCTACTTTTGAGTTGTCGCTAATGTCTCTGCAGCTCTTTCTCCATTTCTTTGATTTTTGAAGCCCATGAGCCAAGCTCTACTGTAAGGTCTTCACATATTTTGATTTGTTCCTTAAATCTTCTCTTGAAGTCAATATGCTCAGCCCTTATTTCATCCTTTTGACTTTCAGTTTCCTCAGACTTTGTTTCAACTTGTTTTATATAGGCTTCCAACCTTCTTATGGTTCTACCCCTTCTGATTATCTCCTTTGAAGCTGTTTTTAGCTCAGTTTGAAGATCTAGCTCTTCTTCATCAACCTCCTCTTCCTCTTCAGAGGTTGAGCTACCACCTTGTGCTAATGCCATAAAGACATGCTCATCTGATGAGTATTCATCTTACTCCTCATCAGCTTCTTTTGTCTAACTCACATAACTCTTGAATGAGTCTCTCTTCTTCCCCTGTGGGTTGGTAATCTTCTTACTGGACTTCTTTAATTTGAATGATGATCTTCTCTATCTTGAATTCTACTCATCTTCATCATCAAGTTTCACTTTGCACTGAGAACCAAAGTGTCCAGTCTACCCACAATGATAACATCTCAAGGACAAATCAAAATATGTTGAGTTCTTTTTGATGCTTCGCTGAATTCCTTCTCTAGGTTGTCTCCAATAGCTCTTGCTTTCACTATCTCATGGTCTCACCCCGTCTCCTATTTCATGATCTCACTGTTTTATGTTTCTGCTTTGACGTTACACGTCTCACGCATGTTTCTGGTTTGCACTCCTTGCTGGTCACATGCCTTACCACTGTTTCTGGTTTGCACTTGTTCATTTCACGCTCACCCATTGATCTCCTCTTTCAAGATTTCTCCTCTCTTCCCTTATGGACGGTGTGCTGTCTTCTCACTTACGTGAGTCACACGGTTTTCTCCAGCCATCACACCTCTTTGCCGTGTGTTCTCCCTTGTCGTCCGGCCTTGCTTTTGCTGTTCTACTCCTTGCTTGGCCATCCACCCCTTTGCCATTGGTTGTGTTTGGATGTGTAGATTGGTTTAGACATTTTTCTTGTTTGGCTGTATAGGTTGGTTTGGATGTTCACCTTTGGTTGGCCGGTTGTCTCCCTTTGGCTGTCCCTTTGTGTTTTTCCATCCAGCTGTTCCTCTCTTGTTTTCTCTCTTTGGCCGGTCACCTTTTGTGTTTTGCCATCCAGCACCTTCTGATTTGTGATTTGCCATTCACCTTTGGTTGCTGTCCAGCTGTGTCTTCCCTTGTTTTCTCTCTTTGGTCGGTCACCTTTTGTGTTTTGTCGTCCAGCACCTTCAGATTTGTGATTTGCTGTTCTCCTTTGGTTGCTGTCCAGCTGTGTGTTCTCCTTTGTAGGTGGTGGTTTGTTGTTTGCTCCCTTTTGTTTGCCGAGCGGTTTGCTTTGGATGTCTTTTTGTTTGGCTGACTCCTTCCTCATATTTTCTCTATTTGGTCGGTTGGTTGTCTAGGTTTTCTGTCTGTTTTGATCAATTGCTGACTTCTTTTTATTTGTTGTCTTCCAATGGCCTTTATATACTCCTCCATAAAACCCTAATAGGGCTTACATGCGGCAAATTTACTGTCTTGCCCTTCCATGTGGCTTTTACAGTTTTGCCCCTCCATGTGGCTTTTACCTTATTGCCCTTTCATGTGGCTTTACTTTCTTACACACTTAAACCTAGTTGACAATAATTACAACCCATACAAGGCTGTGGGAACAATAGAAGATAACTTGGAGAGAAGAGACTAGCAAAGCCTAAACAAAGATTGGCAGTGAGAAAGGAGAAGATCCATTTTCTATTGTAGCAACCTATGCACATTGAGTGATCCTTCTTAGGAAAATGTTAGTCATTAAACTTTTGATAAACTTGTTGAAAAAGGGTGGGAGACCCTTGGAGTGATCAAGTGGTCAACTCTTCTAGTGATCAAGAGATCAAACTTTGAAGTGATTGAACGATCATTGAAAGTGGTTAAGGAGTGATTCTTCCATAACATAACTGTATCCCTTGATAACAAGAGTGGATTATGTGATTTAAGAGTGATATTATCACACCGTGATGTAGCTCACACATTGCTTGCATTTGATTGATATCTGTATGACCACTCTCACATAAAGAAGAAAGATAAAAATTGGATCATCAACCTTAACAAGTCACAAAGGTTAATCTAAACTGATATATAAAAAGTGAGCATCTTATATTGATTCAACCCTCCCCCTTTCAGTGTGAGACCTAAAAAGGTCCTCATTAAGTTGTATTAGAGCTAGGTTTCCTTTGTTGATCCATTTTAGCTTGCTTTAATCTAAAATTGTTTGTTGTTGCTCTAAGTCCTTACATCTACTATTGGTTGATATCATGGATAGCATGAACAGTGTTAACAATAATGGCATTCTTACTTTTGATGAATAGAATTATCAGATCTAAAAGAATAGAATGCTCTCATATCTGATGCCACTTAGTCTGGATGTATTTGAATCTACTGTCAGTGGCTTCCCCCCTATTACTAAAGGTGCTACTATGACACCTTATTATTTGATGTCACTTAGAGTATGATGAAAAGGTTAAAAATGCCTTATATGCCTCCTTATTAGGCAAATAATTTACCAAAGTAATGGGGTGCAACACTGCCAAACAAATTTGGGACAAATTGAAGAACGTTTATAAAGGAGACAAGGTTATAAAGGAAGCCAAACTACAAATCTGGAGGAGTAGATTTGAAAACATAAGATGCAGAATGATGAATATGTGGATGCCTTCTTCACAATAGTTAATGAAATCATGTGCTCCATTGGAGGCTATAAAGAGGAGATCAATGATGCTACTGTAGTAAAGAAGATACTTAGAACCTTACTAGAAGCTTACAATGCCAAGATTTCCTCCATAGAAGATAGAGATTTGGATAGACTGCCCTTAGATGATTTGTATACCATATTAGTGTTTTATAAAATGAATATAGCCCTAGTAAAGAAAGAAACGAAGTCTAAGGGGGAGAAAAAGTTGGCTTTCAAGGCAATGAAGAAATTAAAGATTAAAGACCAAGATGAAGAATTCAATAGTAGCTCTGAAGAACAAGATGGTGATACTGAACTAGATGAAGTCATGCCATACATCAATAAAAATATAAGGAAAGGAAAAGGGAAGTACAAGGGAAAATTATCCTTCAAGTTCTTTAGCTGTGGAGACATAGGGAACTTTATTGTGGACTACCCAACAAAAAGAGTAGCAGATAATTATGATGATGATAAGCTTGCCCCATGGAGGAGAACAATGAAATTTAACTATTCTAAAGCTAGAAATTCAAGTGGCAAAGGGAAAAAGCAACTCTTCAAATCCAAAAGAAGAAATTATTTGAGTAAGCTGGATGAAGAAGATTTTAAGGAAGAAGTTGATGATGATTCTGATGATGATGCTGCAAAGAATATATGGTTGCCAAAGTAGATGATGATCAAGAATCTTCAAGTGATGAGGACTCAATTGAAGAGGAAGAGGATGAGTTGGTGCAACAACTTGAAAATGAGTTGAGAGCTTTTTTGTACAAAAATAGCAAGCTGGAAAAAAAGGTAATGCATCTTAAGAAGTTGTATGAAAATTCTATTGTTGATGAATTTGATCTTTAAGTGAAAGAAATGAAGTTTGAAGCAAATGATATGGAGTACTTAAAGAGAATTAAGGAGCTGAGTGTACTTGAGGTAGAGCAAGGCAAAATACATGAAGATTTTGGTGCTAAGGTGATTGCACAAGAGCAAGAGATGCTGATTTTGCAAGCCATGCTCCATAAGTTTGAGTCTGAACCAAAAAAGTATGAAGAAAGCATTATGTAGGCCATGGAAGTGAGAGGAGAGTCGTCTTCAGTAAATGCCATCAAGGAGGATCGTACCCAAAATTGGATTAGTGTCTAAGCAAACAGAGACCTCATTCCATAGGGAAGAAAGGGCTTGGCTATATTGAAAAAGCCAAGTGAGAATGTTAAGCCCATCTTTAATGGCTAATGTTGGATTTGTTATCAACACCATCTCACATGGTTATAAGTGTTGATTTGAGGTTATGAATTCCACTGAGATGTAGAGAGGTCATTAGGAAAAACTAGTGATGATAGGTCAACCCTAATGTTGAGGAGTCAATGTTGACCATGAACCTAAATTTTAAGAATTAAGATTGACTATTGATCATTGACCATTGACCTTAAATTTAAGGAAGTTAATGTTAACTATGGACCCTAAATTTTAGGACTCAAAATCTAGCCATTGATTGTAAGGCAACCTTTGGAAATCAATGATGACTGTTGATTATCTATAGCCCTAATCTCAAGGCTCTATAAATACCCTTATACATATTGCAAGAAGGGTTTGTGCTACAGAAAATTAAGACAATCGGCCAAGAGGGAAAGATAGGTAGCCGACCAAGAGGGAAATAGAGGCAGTTGACCAAGAGCGAAAGAAAAGCAACTAGCCAAGAGGAAGAGCAAGGCAGCCAGCCAAAAGGGAGAGCAAGGCAACCGACCAAAAGGGAAAGAAAGAGGAAGGAAAGTAGTTAGCTCTCACAAAGGTTATTGAGCCCATCTTTGATAGTGATGCAAAAAACCCCTAAAAAGATGTGGCTTAGGGACCCAACACAAAAAAGGAATCAAAGAACAACCAGGAAAGCTAAACCAGAGTATAATAACACAAACCCAAGACCCACCATGCAAAGGAACACAAACCTAAGGTATTTAAGAAGGATATAGATGCCATACTCTAGAAAAGAAAGGAATTGAAAGTGATAAGTCGATTGGAATGCCACAATAAGAAGTATCTCTTGATAAGTTCTTAGTCCTCAAAAGAACTGAGGGAGAAAAATCCTTACTTTCTATTTCACTTAAAGTTGTTTAATTTTCCAGAGGTTACAAGGGGTGCCTATTTATAAGCTAAGATAGCAATCTTAAAGAGGCACAAATTCCTACTCAGGGCAAATTCTTATTTTAGAGGAATTTCTAACTATGAACAAATTCCAACATAGACAACAAACTCCTATTTAGGAGTGAATGCTATTAGTTAGTCTAACCCATTAAGTATTCCAATTATATTAATTAGGCCTGGACTCTTTGTCAAACTTGAATCCGCACCATTTGAATCTTGGTTGACCTGAATGTCCTCAATCAGCCCATTTAATGCTTCTTCAATCTTTTTGGCTCTAGCTTGTGTTATTGGGCCTTCTGGAATGTGCAATGAACCTCTTGCATCCATTGAAACTCAAGCTCGTGTTATTAGACCTTCTGGAATGTGCGATAGACTTCTTGTATCCATTGAAGCCTACCACCCATCATCTCTATGGTTCTCATCTTTCCCCCTCTCCTCATAAGGACTCATCCCCAAATCATCACCTACATCAAAATGGGAAAGATTAGAAATGTTAAATGTTGCACTTACATTATACTCACTAGGAAAGTCTAACTTATAAGCATTGTCAGTAATTCATTCTACAACTTGAAAGGGACTATCTCCTTTAGGTTGTAGCTTTGAATGTCTTTGAGCTGGTAACCATTCCTTGTGCATATTTACCCAAACCCAATCACCAGGTTCAAACGCCAACTTCTTTCATCCCTTATTAACATACGATGGGTATTGCTCAGTTCGTTTTTCAATTAAGTTGCCACACCTTCTCATGTAATTTTTTTTATCATGTTAGCCTTGTGTTCACCATCTAAGTTGGCATACTCATTGACAGGTATAGGTACCAAGTCCATAGATAAACAAACCAAGGGCTTGCTAGGTATGGGTAAAGGGGTATATTAGCCATGGGGTAAAACTCTAGATTTAGCCTGTTTGCATGTTATGCATTTCTCACATATCCTCTCAACATCTCATTTCATGTGTGGCCAAAAGAAATGTTCATTTAGGACATCTAGGGTTTCCTAACTCTAAAATGACCCATTAGACTAGCTTAAGAAGCTTCTCTTACAACCAACTCCCTCAATATACTCAGACATGCATAAATGATTTTTCTTAAATAAGAAACCATTATGCCTATAAAACTTCTCAAAGGTTGACATCTCACATGCTCCATACACATTAGCAAAGTTAGGATCATTCACATATAAATTCTTAACATATTCAAATCCTAATATGTTTGCAATAAGTGTAGAGATAAGGACATACCTACGAGATAATGCTTTAGCTATCACATTTTCCTTACCTTATTTATATTTGATGATGTAGGGAAAGGTCTCAATGAATTCAATCCACTTGCCATGTCTTTTCTTCAACTTTCCTTGTCCCTTTAACTGCTTCAAAGATTCATGGTTAGTATGGATGACAAACTCTTTGGGCCAAAGGTAATGTTGCCATGTCTCCAAAGCCTATACCAATGCATACATCTCTTTATCATAAGTAGGATAATTAAGGCTTGCTCCACTTAGCTTTTCACTAAAGTAAGCAATTAGACATCATTCTTGCATCAAAACAGCTCCAATGTCAATACCTGAAGCATCACACTCAATCTTAAATGCTTTTGCAAAGTTAGGTAAAACAAGTAAGGGTGCAGAACTTAATTTTTCCTTGATGTAATTAAGAGCCTTGTCTTGGTCACTACCCCATCTAAAGCTCATGTTCTTTTTGATAAGCTTAGTGAGTGGTGCAGCAATGGTGCTAAAGTCCTTAACAAAGCATCTATAGAAACTAGCTAGACCATGAAAACTATGCACATCACTAATTGACTTAGGTGTAGGCCAATTTCGAATTGCCTTAACTTTTTCCTCGTTAACCTCAACGCCTTTAGCATTGACAATATAGCCAAGAAATGTGATCTGATTAGTATTAGAGGAACATTTTTGTAAGTTAGCATACAATTTCTCTAAACATAAAACACTTACAATAGAATGTAAATGATCAAGATGGTCTTCTAGGGTTTTACTATAGATCCAAAATATCATCAAAATACACAACTATAAATTTACCAATGAATGGATGGAAAACATGATTCATTAGTCGCATAAAAGTACTTGGTGCATTAGTAAGACCAAATGGCATAATAAGCCATTCATACAAATTGTACTTATTTTTGAAAGCTATTTTCGACTTGTCTCTTTCTCTCATACTAATCTAATGCTATCCACTTTTCAAATCAATCTTAGAAAAGACACATGAACCATGCAATTCATCCCACATGTCATCTAATCTAGGTATCGAGTGACAATACTTTACAGTGATTTTGTTGATTGCTTGACAATTAACATATATCTTCCAAGTCCTATCTTTTTTAGGTACATTTAGGATAGGAACATTACATGGACTCATACTTTCCCTTACATATGCTTTGGAAATAAGCTACTCAACCTACATTTGAAGCTCCTTTGTCTCCTCAGGACTACTCTTATATGCTAGCCAGTTAGGGATGGATGCACCCGAGAAGAAATCAATATGATGCTCAATTCCTCTATTAGATGGCAATCCACTTGGGACATTGTTAGGGAATATGTCTCTATATTCTTACAATAGAGCAACAACAACACTAGACAAAGATGGGTCAAACTTGTTAGTGTTAAAATAAGCCTCCTTGTACAAAGGTATGATCATAGGCTATTTGGCATAAAATGCTCTTTTGACATCACTTTCTTTTGCATAGATACTTTCTCTTTTCTTCTTTTTCTCTCGTGTTTCACATTTTCTCCTCTCTTTTCTCTTTTATCAATCTCTCTTTTCTATTCACTCTCATTTTTAATCCTCAATTGGTCCTCATAAGCTTGTTGAGGTGATAATGGTACAAGAGTGACAGGTTTTTCATTCATTACAAAGGAATATCGATTCTTGAAGCCATTATACATAACTTACCTATCAAATTGCCATGGTCTTCCTAATAGAATATGGCTTGCATACATAGGTACAACATCATATAAAACTTCATCATGGTACCTTTCGATAGAAAATGATATGAGCACTTGCTTATTTACCTTGACTTCACCACTCTGATTCAATTACTGAAGCTTATATAAGCTAGGATGCTTCATAATAGGTAAATCCAGCTTTTCGACCATAGTTGTGCTAGCAACATTAGTGTAACACCCACCATCAATAATCATACCTCATACCTTATCTTTGATGAGACACCTTGTCTAAAAGGTGTTATCTCATTGCACCTTCCTTTACTTGCACATTGAATGCTTGTCTTGCAACAAGAGCTACTTCATTAACCATACTCCTTTTCCTCACTTTTACCCTCTGATGATGGCACCGAATCATCATCTGATTCACTTTTAGTTTCAACATCACAATTACTTATTAAGATCATTGCATGCTTATTTGGACATTGAGATGCAATGTAACCCCTGCCTAAACACCTAAAATATTTAACATCTTTATTTTTACTTGGTTAGGGTGCAAAATTATCTATCTCCTTGCTAAACCCCACATTCTTAAGCTTGGGTAGCTTGGCTTTGGACTTGTAATTGGCCATATTGTCCCTTTTACTCCAATTTGGCTTCTAAGATAAGGTAGAACCCGAATTCTGCCCAAATCATGTGGAGCCCTTTTGTTTAAGTTTCCTTTCAACTTTCATTGCCATGTACACCCTGTCTTCTCATTCCACATAGTGTTGCAATTCAACCACATTTGCTATGTCCTTATTTAGCCCTTACAAAAATTGAGCCATGGTTGCCTTTCTATCTTCTTTTACATTTGCCATAATCATGGTAATCTCCATCTCCTTGTAGTCCTCCACACTTTTGGTGCCCTATGTAACCCTTGTAGTCTTTGGTACAATGCCCTATAATAGTGATTACGGACAAACCTCCTCCTCATGATAGTCTTTATCTCTTCCCATGTATCAATAGGTCGTTCATGATTCCTTCTCATAGTCAAAATAAGTTAATCCCACCAAATAATAGCATAATTAGTAAATTCAACTACAACAAGTTTTACCTTTTTCTCCTTAGAATAGTTTATTGTGATTGCTTTGTATTTGCAACACTGAAAGGAGTAGAAGATTAAGACATCCATTGTAATCATAGGGGATACCACACTGGTGTTAAGTATAGTGGATTGTCTCAGTAGAGGAAGAATCCTTACCACCGTGGAGTACGTCACATTGCTGGAACCACATAAATGTCTCATGTCCTTGCTTTGAATTTACATTCTGTGTTTTGAATTGAGTTGTCAACACAACTAAAGAATCATTAAACCCATAACCTAAAAGAAGACCTAGTTAAGAACACCTAATTTGTCTAATAGGCAAGGTGTTTGAAAGGTAACTTTGGGGACTATTGTAATCAGTAGGTAATTAGTTAAATCTGGGAAAGAGTTCATTTTTGGCTTAATTTATTAGAGTTTAAGGGGTATGATACTGATTCGCCACTCCCTCTTAGTATCACAGACTAGTAGATCCTAGGGTGAAGTTGGGAACTTCAATTGGTATTAAAGCCAGGTTCACCAGTTTGAAGCTTAATAGCTTGGTGTACTAGTTTAAAGGGTTTTAGAAGTTTTAACTTGTTCAGCATACTGAGAAATGGATGCTAGTACCAGCACCAATACTACGTATAGCAAGAAGGTTCCAATATTTAATGAAACCAACTACCATATGTGGAAAGCAAGAATGTAGGTGGTATTTGCAACCATAGGTATGAACGTGGTGAAATCTATACATAAGGGTTTTGAGCCTCCAAAAGAAGGTAAAGATCCATATCCAAAGGAATTAAGGCAGTTTGAGATCATTGGACCTATTGCCAATCATCTTATCCCAGTTTGAGATCAATGGGAAGGCCTCAAATGTCATCATTTCAGCATTGGCAAATACTGAATATGCTAAAGTTATGGACTGCAAATCTACTAAGGTGATATTGGACAAATTATAGAAGGTCTATGAAGGTGATAGAGGAATGAAGAAGGCCAAGCTACACGTTTTCAAGGAGAGATATGAATCCCTCAGAATGTAGAAGAATGAGACAGTCCAAGAGTTCTTCACTAGGGTTATTGATGTTGTAAACAACCTTAGAAGTTATGGGAAGAACAAAAAGGACTCATATATTATGAAGAAAATTCTGAGAATTCTACCTGAGAGGTTTGCATCAGAGGTGGCAGCTATAGCAAAGAGTAGAGATCTCAATTCCATGTCACTGCATGATCTCTAGTGCAATCTCATTGCATATGAGATGAGAATAAAGTCAATTAAAAGCTCCTTAACTTCAAAGCTACCAAAGGTGGCAGCTTTCAAAGAATAAGTGTATATTGAACAACCCAATGGAGTACAAATCAGTGCAGATGAGACACACGTGTGCAAGCTGAAGAAAGGCTTGTATGGCCTTAAACAAGCCTCAACAGCATGATACAGTAGGCTGGACACATATTTGAGAAGGCTGAACTTCAAAAGAGGAAAAGTTGATAATAACCTCTATGTGTTCAACTCAGAGAAAGGCCAACTGATAACCATGGTATATGTAGATGACATCATCTTTAGAGGGGATCACTCTAAGCTATGCCAAGAATTTGCACAGAAGATGAGTGAGTAATTTTGAGATGTCATTGATTGGAGAAATGACTTACTTCCTTGGATTATAGATAAAATAGTGTGAAGAAGGTATTTTTATTTCTCATACAAAATATGCCAAAGAGATGCTGAAAAGTTTGGCATAGAGTATAGCAGACCTATCAGTACCTTTATGACAGTAGGCTACAAGTTAACAAAAGATCAAAAAGGAAGGAGTACAAGCCCTACAAAATATAGGAAGATGATAGGGAGCCTTTTGTACCCTTACAGCATCAAGGCTTGATCTCATGCAAGCTGTGTGCATAGCTAGCAAATTCCAAGTTGA
Organism: Ceriops decandra; assembly: GCA_020615895.1. NCBI lineage: Eukaryota > Viridiplantae > Streptophyta > Magnoliopsida > Malpighiales > Rhizophoraceae > Ceriops > Ceriops decandra. Next base: position 4,202,147 of record JAHLGO010021101.1, on the reverse strand, counting down.
TCTTAAGGAATCTCATATGTTGGCAGTGAAAAGAATCCTAAGATACCTCAAAGGGACACTGGAAATGGGTTTGTGGTATCCTGTCATGAATTCTATAAAATTATGAGCATACACTAATACAGACTGGGCAGGAAGTACAGATGACAAAATCAACCAGTGACTGCAACTTCTACTTGAGTTCAAAGTGTGTTGCATGGTTAAGTAAAAAGCAAAATAGTGTTGCTTTGAGCACAGTTGAGGCTGAGTATATGGCTGCTTGTGTAGCATGTACTCAAGTAATATGAATGCTAAGACAATTGATAGATTTGGGTGTTGAAGTGAAGTTACTAATGAGTGTAATTTGTGATAATCAAAGTGCAATTGATGTCACTAAGAATCCATTTCAACATTCAAGGAGCAAGCATATTGACATCCAGTATCACTTAATCATGGATCAAGTCTAAGAGGGCATAATTCAGTTGGAGTTTGTTGGCACTAAAGATCAAATCTCAAATATTCTAACTACACCTCTGTCCACAAAGCTGTTTGAAAAGCACAGAATGAGTCTGTCTGTGCAAATGCCTCCTCGAGCCTGAAGTTCTAGTGAATCCTCCATCTCTACTTTGTGGTTTTTTTCAAATTTGTAATTGGTTGGCTAAGGGGAAGAGAAGCAACCATGTAAGGGAGCTGTTAAGGAAGGGGGAGTGCATATTTTGGGGGAGTTATAATCCATCTACTTATGGATTATTACTCTAAAAAGATTATGAAGGATTGCTGCATAATGGTTCTTATTGTGAGTGTGGCTGATAATTAGAAAGGGGGAGATTGTTGTTCCCACAACCTTGTATGGGTTGTAATTGTTGTCAAATAGATTTAGGTGTACAAGTAGAAGTGGCTCATATCTCAAGAATTACAGGATAAGACTAGCATGTCAAATAACCTTGTAAAGTGATCTCTTTGGAGTGACATAGCATTGTTTGAGAAAAATAAATTAAGGAGGATAATGCTGAATTTTGAATGGAACAGTAATATAAAGCCACATGGAGGGGCACGAAAGGAAATTCACTGCAGGAAATTCACCGTAGCTATAGTAAACCCTATTAGGGTTTTCATATAAGAGAGTATATAAACCAAGACTTATGCTTTTTGGGAAACCACTGGAAGATAGAGAAGATAGCAGACCTGGTATCCATGAGACCACTCGAAAGAGAAGATAGCAGACTTGGTATCCATGAGACCACCCGAAAGAGAAGATGACAAACCAGAACGACCCACTAGGCGTGACAGACCAGAATGACCCACCAGGTGTGATAGGCCAGAACATCCTACCAGGTGTGACAAACCAGAACATGTGATAGGGAGTGACAAACCAGAACGTGCGACGGGGCATGACAAACCAGGATGTGCAATGGGGCATGATAGACCAGAACGTGCAACAAGGCATGAGAGCAGATTAGAAATGGAAGAGACGTGAACTAGCAAATCCAGAAGTGTAAGGCAGGCCAAGAAACGTGAACCAAAAAACCAGAAATGTAAGGCAAGTTGAGAGACATGAAAACCCAGACCAGAAACATGAGGCAGGGCGAGAGACGTGAACCAGCAAAACTAGAAGCATGGTGCAGGTCAAGAAATGTGAACCAACAGACCAGGTGCGTGGTGTGGGCCAAGAGACGTGAAACGGTAGACCAGGTGCATAAGGCAGTCTATGGGACGTGAAACGACAGACCAGTAGCGTGAGACAAGCCATGAGATGGTAAGACCAAGGGTTGGGTAAGACAATGTAAAGAAGAAATTCTATGAAACATTTGAGAGAACTGAACAAATTTCTAGATTTCTTCAAGAGAGGTTAAAGAGAGTTTTAGTGATCTTCCAAGAGGTAGTGAAGTTCAAATCAAATAGAGGCAACACAAGATAGACGAAGGGTAAACACGTCCTTACCATCTCCACTAGGCTTCTACTCTTTCTTTCAGCCACTCCATTTTGTTCTGGTGTGTAGGGACTAGCATATTCATGCTTCACTCCATGCTTCTCCAAATAATTTTCAAATTCACTGCAATTGTATTTTGTCCCATTATCTATCTTGAGTCTTTTAATTCTTCTCTTTAACTAATTTTTAGCCAACCTCTTATAGCTTTTCAAATTATTGAGAATATCTGATTTATGTTTCAAAAATATAATACAAGTCATTCTTGTAAAATCATCAACAAAAGAAATAAAGTACCTATCACCCTTTGATGGTTTTTGTCTCATAAGCCCACAAATATCTCAATAAATGAGCTTTAATGGCTTCTTTGTTTGAATCTCCACATTTTTGTGGATAACATTCACCGTCTTCCCCTTTTGACAAGTGCTGCAAATAGTATTTCTTTCTTATCTTAGCGTGGGTAAATCTTTCACAAGTTCATTTTTGGACAATTTGTTTAGCCCCTTTTGTCCAAGATGTCCCAATCTCCTATGCCACAACAAATTCTCATCTTTGGTATTTATGTAGCATATGTTTTTGCTACTAGAAGCTTGGTACAAGTTTCCATTTGCTCTTTCTTCCTTTGTAAGCATAGGACCATCGCTTAATCTTTTTACTATGCAGTCACTCTTGCTGAAAGTAACTTTATGCCTATCATCACAAAGTTGGCTAACATTAATTAGATTGTGTTTCAACTTTTCAACACAAAGCACTTCCTCTATTCTGCACTAATTTTAGCAACACTAACACCTTTAATCCTTAAGGCACCATAATTGTCAAATGTGACTGACCCTCTATTATAATTTTTTTACTTTCTTTAGTACCTTGGAGTCTCCTATCATGTGTGAAGAGCAACCATTATCAAGGATCCATGGCTTTTCTTTTTTGGAATCTTAAGTCTACTTCCACAGCAATTGTCATTTACCTTCCTCTTCTTCTACTTTGGCCAAATGTAAGAGCATATATAGGTGTTTTCCTTTGAATTCTTTGACTTAGTAGCAATGTCAAACATTCCTTAGTAGTATGTCTAGCCCTTTCACATCTCCTACAAATTTCTTCCAATATTTCAAATATGTTTCTTAGTGAAATGTGACTTTTTTTCACCTGAGGCTATTTCCTTTCTTTATAGATTCTACCCATAGATTCTTACCTTACATTCCATTTTATTATAGGCCCATTACTCCAGCACACACTAACCTTGTGCCCATATTTACTACAGCACTAGCAAAATCCCTCAAATCTGAATTTTCTTCTTTCAACAAGTTCATATCTTCTATCTTTAGCATTTGTTTGGAAATAATCAACATTATAATTATTTCTCACACCTTTTGCCACCTAATTTTTAGGTGTGGCAACCTTCTTTTCATCTTTGTCAACTTATCTCCTTTGGATTGGAGCTTTCTTCACATCTTTCCTTGCCCATTTTAGCTAGGGTTGGTTTCTCTTCTCCATAACCCCAACTTCTTTTAATTTTAATTTTTCTTGGTGCTTGCTTTTAGGCATAAACACAAATTTCTTCTTTTCTTTTATTCTCTTACTTGGCTTTTCAATATAGCCAAGTCCTTTCTTCCTCATGGAAGGTCTTTATTTGCGTAGACACTTATCTAACTTTTTGGTAGTACCCTCTTTAATAGCATTTGCTAAAGAGGACTCTCCTCTCACTTTCACAGCTTATATAAAGCTTTCTTCATACTTCTTTAATTTAGATTTAGTCTTGTGGAGCTTGGTTTGCAAATTCAGCACTTCTTGCTTTTGTGCAACCACCTTAGAGTCAAGATCTTTGTGTATTTTTTCTTGCTCTACTTCAAGTACATTCAACTCCTTTATTCTCTTTTGCTTCAAAGTCCTTTTCTTTCACTTGAAAATTAGATTTATCAACATCAAAAGTTTTATTCAGTTTCTTAAGATTTTTATCTCCTTTTCAAGCTTGTTGCTTTAGTGCAAACAAGCTCTCAATTCATTCTTAAGTCACTGCAACATCTCTGATGAGGACCTTTTTAAGTCCCATACTGAGAGCAGGAGGGGTGAATCAGTGTGGGATGTTTACTTTTTATAAATCTTTCAAGACTTAACCATTGTGACTTATTAGAACTGATGATCCAATTTTTACCTTTATTCTTTATGTGGGAGCCATCATATGGATATCAATCAAATATAAGTACCCAAGAACACAAGATAATTTTTATGTGGTTCACCCATAATGTGTGAGCTCCATCCATGATATGATAAGATCACTCCTAAATTACATAAGCCACTCTTGTTATCAAGGGATACAGTTTGGTTGTGGAAGGTTCACTCCTTAACCACTTTTGATGATTCCTTGATCACTAGATGAGATGATCTCCCGATCATTAAATTGACTAATCTCCCAATCACTCTAAGGGTATCCCACCCTTTTTAACAAATCCATTGCTTATCCTTGTAGTTAGCTTTGAGTGAAATTTCAACTATATTAGTCACCTTAGAAGATAGCTTTCTCCTTTTTCTTAGCTTTGACTATACTGCTTGTTTTCACTGTGCCATTGAGTGCCTTCTCTTGTTTAGGGAGACATGTTATGCATCTCTTGGCATTATGGTCATCGTGCCCGCACCTTTCACACTATTCCAAGTCTACCAATATAGCAAAATTGTTCTTTGAAACCATTGGTTTGGGCTTCCACCAACACTCCTTATCAGTGTGTCCTTAGTTTTTACAGTATGTACAAGAACTCACAACAGGTGTTCTCCTCTGAATTTTGTATTGTTTCCCCCTGTATGCAACATCATATCTTCTCAAGTTGGAGACATATACTGCCTTCTCCACTAGCAGTTACTCGCCTGATGACCCCAAACTCCATAATAAAGGCAATGACCTTGAAACTGCCTCTTCTTAGGTCTAATCACAGCTTGTCTTCTTTTGTTCATCACTTGCTGTGTAGGCAATATAGTTGACTTCTTTGCTTGTGTGACTTTCATTTCAGTCACCTTCTTCTCCTTCTTTTGTTCACCCGTAGCCCTCTGCTAGCTAACTTTTCTTTTCTTTTTGAGACGTAGCACCTATGGGCTGCTGCTCTTAAACCATATACATCATTTTTGGCCCTAGCTTTGGTTGGATAACTATCTTTTCTTCTTCAATTATCTTTACCTGAGTCATAGCCTTCTCTAACAAATTCTATGGCAAAGTCTCATTCTTCTTTTCTCTTGTAGAGCTTGTTTTTCCTACCACTTCAAACTTCTACAAGTTCTTCTCACTCTTTTTGAGTTGTTGCTGAAGTCTCAGTAACACCATCTCCATTTCTTCAATTGTTGAAGTCCTTAAGCCAAGCTTTACTATAAGGTCTTCACATATTTTGATCTATTCTTCAAATCTTCTTTTTAAGTCAACATGTTCAGCCTTTATTTCATCCTTTTGACTTTCAGCTTCCTCAAACTTTGCTTCAACTTGTTTTATATGGGCCTCTAACCTTCTTATGGTTCTGCCCCTTTTGATTATCTCATTTGAAGCTACTTCCAACTCAGCTTCAAGATTTGACTCTTCTTCATCAACCTCCTCTTTCTCTTTAGAGGTTAAACTACCACCTTTAGCTGATGCCATAAAGGCATGCTCATCTCATGATTCTTCATCTTCTTCCTCATTAGCTTCTTTTATCTGACTCACATAACTCTTGAATGAGTCTCTCTTCTTCTTCTGTGGGTTAGCAGTCTTCTTGCTAGACTTCTTTGATTTGAATGATGGGCTTCTCCATTTTGAATTTGACTCATCATCACCATCCTCATCTTCATCGTCAAGTTTCACTTTGCACTGAGAAGGACAACTATCCACACTGAGAATGATGTCCAGTCTACCCACACTGATAACATCTTAAGGACAACTATCCCTTTCCCTTCTTAGACCCTTTTTTGAATTTCCTTGTGAAGTAAGCCAATACTTCACCTTCACTTTCTTCCTCTTCCTTATTGGATGATTCTTCCTCTTCTTTTATCTTCAAGTACTTCATAGCTTTGAAAGCTGCCTCCTTTGATACCTTCATTGTTGTAGAGCTTTCAATTGACTTTATCCTCATTTCATATGCAATGAGATTGCATTGGAGATCATGCATAGACATAGAATTGAGATCTCTACTCTCCTCTATGGTTGCTACCTTTGAGGCAAATCTTTCAGGCAGAATTCTTAGAATTTTCTTCACAATCGATGAGTCCTTCTTGTTCTCCCATGACTTCTAAGGTCGTTTATAGCATCAATAGCCCTGGTGAAGAACTCTTGGACTGTCTCATTTTTCTGCATTCTAAGAGAGTCATATCTTTCCTTGAACACTTGAAACTTAGCCTCCTTTATTTTGCCATCACCTTCATAGACTTTCTGCAATCTGTCCCATATCTCCTTAGCAGATTTACATTCCATAACTTTAGCATACACAGCATTTGTCAATGCTGAAATGATGATGTTTGAGGCCTTCCCAAGAAGAAGTACCTCAAAAGTACCTCAAAAGAAAGGCATTGGGATTGATAAGTCAATTGGAATGCCACAAGAAGAAGTACCTCTTGATAAGTTCTTTAGTCCTCAAAAGAACCTAGGGAGAAAAACACTTGATTTCTATTTCACTCAAAGTTGTCTGATTTTCTAGAGCTTACAAGGGGTGTCTATTTACAGGCTAAGATAGCAATCCTAAAGAGGCATAAATTCCTACTTAGGACAAATCCTTATTTTGGAGAAATTCCTCACTATGGATAAATTCCAACATAGACAATAAACTCCTATTTAGGAGTGAATGCTATTACTTAGTCTGACCCATTAAATATTCCAATTATATTAGACTCATTGTCAAACACACCATTTGAAGTTTGGTTGGCTTAAATGTCCTTAATCAGCCCATTTAGTACTTGTTCAATCTTTTTGGCTCTAACTCGTGTTATTAGGCCTTCTGGAATGTGTAAATTTATTTCTTAATGGAATTTGACTTCTTTTCACTTGAGGTTGTCTCCTTTCTTGATAGAGTCTCCTCCTAGACTCTTGCTTCACATTCCACTTTACTATAGGCCCATTACTAAACACACACTAGCCTTGTGTCCATATTTACTGCAACACCAGCAAAATCCTTTAAATCTAAATTATAAGGTAATTTGTTCTATAAAAAACTTAGTGTTGATTTTTTTCCAAATTTCTCATTATGTTTGATAGACCAAAACCTTAATCTTACACTTAGAATACATTGGAAATTGTTTAAGATTGATATGGTAGACAATTCCAAACCATTTAGCATTAAAATCAAGACTTGTTATGATTTCACAAGTAAGCATCAAGCCTATACAAAGAAAGTTGGAATTCCTTGTGAAATTCCAAAACCCATATGAACCTTTTACCCAAAGAAAATAGATGGATTATCCTCGAGATTATTCTATCACTTTGCAACAATCAAAAGAAATTGGTCAATCATCCAGATAGGCTAATATTCTTTATAAGGATTCACATAGAAGACTTGTCAAGTCACAATCATCCAGGCATTTAGAGGTAAAAAGAAAATATTCTTATTTTTAATGTTACATATTTGGTATGAAATCACAACTTTTTGTCAATACAAATACATGTGTTTCATACATTTAGTTAGAAAAGGTAATAGGTAAGGAATATTTGATCAAAAAATTTGATAACCCACATCTTTTGACACACAATGGAATAAATTACAAAACATAATATGTAATTAAAATTTCACTTAGATTTGGAAATTTTGAATTACTGGACATCATGGTACAATTTCAAATTGTGTATGAAACAATATTTTTTGAAATTTCCCTTGGAAATAATTTCCTAACATCTTTGCAATTTTACAAGATAAATTCAGAAAGTTTGGAAGTCAACATTGACGAGCAAACATGCAGAATACTATTGAAGGAATACATTTATGGAATACACTAACTTTATGAAATGCAAGGTCCAAGAAATGGATAGGAGCACTTATTAACATAGGTTCATCTATTTCGATAAGTGACATAAACTTGATGAACCTAACCAAATGGTTGTAGGTGTAAAAACCATTTACCTTGAGAGGTATAATAGGAAATAGAAAAGTATTAACCAAATACAACATAAATGTAGAAATATAATTAGGAACAAAAAAGGTAAAGATAACTTTACTCTTTGAGTATAGGCATCAAATAAAACTCAATTTAGGTAACAATTTCTTATCTTACTACTTACCTTTTTTCATTTATGAAAAACATATCACACACACAACACCATGCAAGAAAATTTTTAGGTTTGATGGGTTAACTTTGCAACAACTCAAACAGCTTCAATGTGGTGATATGGGATGAAATAAGGAAATTTCTTTCAATATATCATATACACTAATTGATAATACTAATATTAAGAATAGGATTGTAGCTAAATTGCAAAAGCTTGAAGGTGAAAACCCTCTATCATAATGCAAAAAAGCATCAAGCTTATGTTCCTATCTTAATCAAGAAAGGACATGAGAATGATACAAAACACAACAAGCTGTTTTTGGTGATACCAGAAATGGAACGAGAATTTAGGACACATATCACAAAAATGCTTGACAAAGGATTTTGTATACCATCTAATAGCAAAAACAACTATACTACTTTTAAAGTAGTAATGCACAATGAAGAAAAAAGAGGTAAAAGTAGGTTAGTCATATATTACAAATTGATAAGGACCTTCTTGGGTCTCACACCAACAAGGGGTGGGGGTAAATCAGTGTGCGATGTTTACTTTTTAGAAATATGTTCAGATTATACCTCTATGACTTGTTAAAGTCTATGATCTATTTTTATCTCATTTCCTTATGTGAGAATGGCTATATGGATATCAAGCAAGCATAAGCACCCCAAACACAAAAACATTTTACATAGTTCATACACAATATGTGAGTTACATCCACAGTGTGATAGGATCACTCTTAAATCGCACGATCCACTCTTGTTATCAAGGGATATAGCTGATGTTGTGGAACGATCAGTCCTTAACCACTATGGAAGGATTACTTATTAACTACTTACAATGATCTCCCGATCACCCTAAGAGTTTTCCACCGTTTTTCAAAGAAGTTCACAAAAAGTTTATGACAAAAACTTTCCTGAGAAAGATCTCACCATGTGCACAGGCTGTTATGGCAGCAAAATGATTTTCTCCTTTCTCTCTGTTGTTCTCTCCTTCCTCATTGTCGGTCTCTAACTTCTGCATTGTTGGTCACTATCTTCTATACTACTAGTCTTTGCCTTCTACATTACCGATCTATGCCTTCTACACTGCTGATCTCTACCTTCTAAATTGCCAATCTCTACCTTCTACACTATGGGTCTCTACCTACTACACTACTGGTCATAGCTTCCTGCTATTGTCTCCTTTTTCTTTATTATTTCTACAACTTATAGCTTCTTGTTGCTTGTTTTTTGCTATGCCACTACCTCTTTTTTTCTACTGTGTGACTGCCTGTTGTTTTCTGTTGTGCCATTGCCTGTTGTTTTCTCTTGTATCGTTGCCTATTGTTTTTTGTTGTGCCACTACCTGTTGTTTTCTACTGTGCCACATTCTCCTTTTGTAGGTTTTCTCCTCTGCTAGTTTTCTATTAGATAGGTTCTCCCCTTTTCAAGTTCTCTCTTTTGTTGGTTTTCTCCTCTACAAGTTCTCTCCTATATAGGTTCTCTACATTGCAGATTTTCTCTTTTACAAGTTCTGTTCAAGCTTTTTTGCTACTATCTCTCTTTTCCTTCTATTGTTGCCTTTCCTTTGCTACTGGTGTTCTCTTCTTCCTTTGTTTGCTAGTCTCTACCATTCCCCTTTTTTTGCAACTCACACCTTTTTTTTTTTTATGCTATGCTCTCTACAATTTTTTTGCCCTTTCTTTGTTGTGTTTTTCTCTTGGCAGTTGCATGAATATTTATAAGTCTTGAGTTTAAGGTTACCCTACCATTGATGATCAGCATTAATTCCTCAAATTTAAGGTCAACAATTAGCATTGACTCCTTGAATTTAGGGTCAATGATTAGCATTGACTCCTTCAGTGGTCAGAATTGACTTTGACTTGAGGTCTGTTGTTCCCACAGCCTTGTATGCATTGTAAATGTTGTCAACTATGTTTAAGTGTGCAAAAAAGTAAAGCCACATGAAAGGGCAAGAAAGTAAAAGTAAAGCCACATGAAGCGGCAAGAAAGTAAACCTACTACGTAAGGGTAAGAACGTAAATCTACCACGTAAGCCCTATTAGGTTTTTATGGAGGAATATATAAAGGCCAACATAAGAGAGCACAGTGATGTGGCCATTGATGGGAAGAGAGAGAAATCGAAGTAGCTATCAGACAAAGAAGAGAAAAAGGGAGAAGATGAGAGGTTGGCCGTCAGAAATAGGAGAGGTCAGCAAATTGAACAAATCGGAGCGGACTAGCGGATGAAGAGAGAGAGAACACCGGTGGCAAGAGAACAACAAAACAAGGGTTTGATGCCAAAACAGAGCAGCCGTTGAAAAAGTCGTCATCGAAAAAGAAGAATGGTTGACAGAATCGAGAGAAAGATAGATAAAGAGTAAGACACCACCGGAAGAGCAGACAGCAGACAACAATTACAACCCATACAACGTTGTGGGAACAACAACATCTTTCCTAGCTCATTTTAGCTTGGGTTGGTTTCTCTTCTCCTTAAGATCAGTTTCTTTCAATTTTATCTTTTCTTTGTGTTTGCTTTTAGGCACAAACACAATTTTCATCTTCTCTTCTACCCTTTCATTTTTCTTTTCAATATAGCCAAGTCCTTTCTTCCCTATGGAAGGAGGTCTTTATTTGCTTAGTCACTTATCTAACTTTTTGGTGGCATCCTCCTTGATAGCATTTGTTAAAGAGGATTCTGCTCTCACTTTCATGGCCTGCATAAGGTTTTTTTTATACTTCTTCAATTCACATTTAGCCTAATGGAGCTTGGATTGCAAATTCAGCACTTCTTGCTCTTCTATAATTACCTTAGTGCCAAAATCTTCATGGATTTTGCCTTGCTTTGCCTCAAGTACATTTAGCTCCTTAATTCTATTCAAGTACTCCTTTTCTTTAACTCAGAGATCAGATTTATCAATATTAGAATTTTTATTTAGCATCTTGAGATTCTTTAACTCATTTTCCAACTTGCTATTTTTGTGCAAAAAAGCTCTCAATTCATTCTCAAGTTGTTGCACCACCTCCTTCTCTTCCTCTTCAGTTGATTCCTTATCACCAAAGGATTCTTTTTCATCTTGTACCTTTGCAACCAGCATATTTTTTGTAGCATCATCATTGAAATCATCAACAACTTCTTCTGTAGAATCTTCTTCATCTAGCTTGCTCAAGAAATTTCTTCTTTTATATTTGAAGAGTTTGTTTTACCCTTTGACATTTGAATTCCCAACTTTAGAATAACTGGATTTCTTTGTTCTCCTTTATGGTGCTGGCTCATCATCATCATCACTGTCTACTTCTTTTCTCTTTGGGTAGTCCATAACAAAGTGCCCAATAGCTCCACAACTAAAGCACTTCAAGGGTAATTTTCCCTTCTGCCTCCCTTTTCTGTTCCTTATATTTTTGGTTACATATACAATGACTTTATTAAGTTTAGTATCACCATTTTGAACTTCAAAGCTATTATCAAATTCTTTTTCTTGTTCTTTAATCTTTAATTTCTTCATTGCCTTAAACGCCAACTTTATCTCTACATTAGTCTTCTTTTCTTTCTTCATTGGGGCTATTCTCATTTCACAAGCCACCAATATGCTGTGTACATCATCTAAGGGCAGCCTATCCAAATCTCTATTTTCTATGGAGGAAACTTTTGGCATTAAAAGCTTTTGATAAGGTTCTAAGTATCTTCCTTACCACAGTAGCATCATTAATCTCCTCTCTGTAGCCTCTAATGGAGAATATAATTTCATTTACTCTTGTAAAGAGGGCATCCATTGATTCATCATTCAACATCTTTATATCTTTAAATTTGCTCCTTCAGATTTGTAGCTTGGCTTCCTTCACAACCTTATCTCCTTTATAAATATTCTTCAATTTGTCCCAAATTTGTTTGGTTCTATTGCACTCCATTACTTTGGTGAACTCTTTATCTAATAAGGAGGCATATAAGGCATTTCTAATCTTTTCATTATATTCTAAATTCTTCTTATCAATAGGCATCATAATAACACCTTCAACAATAGGAGTGAAGCCACTGATAGTAGATTTGAACACATCTAGATGAAGTGCTAGTAGATATGAGAGCATTCTATTCTTTCTTGATAATTTTGTCTATCAAATATGGGAATGCCCTTGCTATTAATACTGTTCATGCTGTCTATGATATTAACTAGCAGTAGATGTAAAGATTCACAGAAGCAACAAATGGATTAACAAAAGAACCACACTCTAATACTAATTGATAAGGGCCTTCTTGGATCTCACATTGAAAGGGGGAGGGGATAAATTAGTGTGAGATGTTTACTTTTTATAAATCTATCTAGATTAAACATCTATGACTATTAAAGTCTATCATCTATCTTTATCTTGCTTCTTTATATGAGAATAGCTGTATGATTATCAAGCAGGTGCAAGTACCTAAGAACACACAGAATTTTTACATGGTTCATCCACAATATGTGAACTATGTCTATGGTGTGATAGGAACACTCCTGGATCACATGATCCACTATTGTTATCAAAGAATACAACTGATGTTGTGGAAAGATCTCTCTTTAACCACTATGGAAGGATCATTTCTTAACCACTTACAATGATCTCCCGATCACCCCAAGGGTTTCCCACCCTTTTTCAAAGAAGTTCATAAAAAGTTTATGACAAAAAATTTCCTAAGAAAGATCTCTCCATGTAAATAGGTTGATGTGGCAACAAATTGATTTTCTCTTTTCTCTCTATTGTTCTTTCCTTCCTCATTGTCGGTTTCTACCTTTTGCATTGTTGGTCTCTACCTTCTACACTGCTAGTCTCTGTTTTCAGTACTACCAATCTTTACCTTTTACACTGCTAATCTCTACCTTCTGCACTACTAGTCACAACTTTTTTTGTTATCTCCTTTTTCCTTTTTATTTCTATCGCTCACAACTTCTTGCTGCTTGTTGTTTTCTATTGTGCTACTACCTCTTATTTTCTATTGTGTCATTGCCCATTGTTTCTTGATGCACTATTACTTGTTATTTTCTGCTGTGCCACTGCCTGTTGTTTTTTGCTGTGTTGTTGCCTGTTATTTTCTATTGTGTCACTGCTTATTATTTTCTGTTGTGCCACTACTTATTGTTTTTTGCTATGCCACAACCTATTATTTTTGGTTGTGCTTCTACTTGTTTTTTGCTTAATGCTTTCTCCTTTTGTAAGTTCTCTCCTCTACCAATTTTCTCTTTTACATGTTCTCTCCTTTGTTGGTTCTCTCCTCTTTTGGTTTTCTCTTCTGTAGGTTCTCTCCTCTACAGGTTCTCTCTTTTGTAGGGTTTGCTCAAGCTTTTTTGTTGCTATCTCTCTTTTCTTTTTGTTGCTACCTCTTATTTCTTTTCTCCTACTGCTTCTCCTTTATTGCTGGTTTTCTCCTCTTCCTATGTCTGTCAGTCTCTATCGTTCACCTCTTTCTATAGCCTAGCTATTTTTTCAACTGTGCTCTCTATCATTCCCCTCTTTCTGTAAGTTTTTTTCCCTCGCTCTATTGTGTTTTTCTCTTGGAAATTGTGTGAGTATTTATAAGCCTTGAGTTTAGGGTTACCCTATCATTGATGATCAATATTGATTTCTTAAACTTAGGGTTACCTTAGCATCAATGGTTAGCATTGATTCCTTAAATTTAGGGCCAACGGTTAGCATTGACTCCTTGAATTTAGAGTCAATGATTAGCATTGACTTTGACTTAAGGTCATTTGCAAAAGTAACATTGCTAAGATTACATCCCTTGACTTATCTAAGTAACACACTACAATTCCCACCAATACCGTCTTCCTTATCCTTTGAATGAATTAGCTACCAATAATTTGTAAACACAGCAAGCACATCTCAACGACGCTCACAACATCAAATCAATAAGGACAAATATGTGACATGCTGTTGACAACAAATCCAACATTAGCCATAAAAATGAGATGAACACAAACTTTTAAATAAGTTTTGTGATAGACTAGCATGCCCTATTCCTTATAAATAAGCATTATTTAGAAAACTAAATGGTACACAATACTTCAGTTCATTTGATCTAAAATATGGATTTTATCATGTAAAGATTAAACCAAAAGACAGACATTGGATAACATTAATTACACCTTTAGGTTTATTTGAAATGAATGTTTTACCATTCAAATTTTTTAATTCCCCTTTGAAATTCCAATATAGCTCATAACACATAGTTTACATTGGCCTACATTGATGATATATTAGTGTTTTCCAATTCTTTAAAATAACACTGATACAAAAAATCCCAAAAAGATGTGGCTTAGGGACCCAACACACACAAGGAATCAAAGAACAACCAAGAAAGCTAAAGCAGAGTTTAATATCACAAACCCTAGACCCACCCTTCAAAGGAACACGAACTTAGGGTATTTAAGAAGGATATGGATGTCACACTCCAAAAAAGAAAGGAATTGGGAGTGATAAGTCAATTGGAACGCCAAAAAAAGAAGTATCTCTTGATAAGTTCTTTAGTCCTTAAAAGAATCGAGAGAAAAAAAACCCTTGCTTTCTATTTCACTCAAAGTTGCCTGATTTTTTAGAGCTTACAAAGAGTGCCTATTTATAGGCTAAGATAGCAATCCTAAATAACAAATTCCTACTTAAGGGAAATCCTTATTTTGGAGGAATTCCTAAATATGAAAAAATTCCAACATAGACAATAAACACCTATTTAGGAGGGAATGCTACTACTTAGTTTGACCTATTTAAGTATTTTAATTATAGTAATTAGGCCTAGACTTTTTGTCAGACTTGAATTCGAACCATTTGAAGCTTGGTTGGCCTAAATGTTCTAAATCAGCCCATTTAGTGCTTCTTTAATCTTTTTTGGCTCTAGCTCATGTTATTAGGCCTTCTGGAATGTGCAATGGATCTCTTGCATCCATTCTCGTGTTATTGGGCCTTCTGGAATGTACAATAAACCTCTTGCATCCATTGAAGCATCCCACTGATCATCTTTATGGTTCTCATCATTCCCCCTCTCCTTAAAAGGATTCATCCCTAAATCATCACCTATATCAAAAGGGGAAAGATCTGAAATATTAAATATTGCACTCACATTATACTCACCAAGAAGGTCCAACTTATAAGCATTGTCATTAATTCGGGCTATAACTTGAAAGGGACCATCTCCTCTAGGTTATAGCTTCGAACACCTCTGAGTTAGGAACCGTTCCTTGTGCATATGTACCCAAACCCAATCACTAGGTTCAAACACCACCTTCTTTCATCCCTTGTTGACATGGGATGCATGTTGCTCAATTCATTTTTCAATATGTTTTGCACCTTCTCATGCAATGTTTTTATCATGGCAGCCTTGCGTTCCCCATCTAAGCTAGCATACTTATTGATAGGTATAGCTACCAAATCCAAAGGAGTCAATGGATTAAAACCATATATGATTTCAAATGGAGAATAACTAGTAGTAGAATGAACATCCTATTATACACAAACTTAAAATGTGGCAAACACTCTTCTTATGTTTTCAAATTTGTTCAAATAATAGCACTCAAAAGAGTAGAAAGAGTTCGATTAACTACCTCAGTCTGCCCATCAGTTTGTGGATGATAATTAGTTGAAAACAATAGCTTAGTACCTAACTTACCCCACAAAGTCTTCCAGAAGTAGCTTAAGAACTTTGTATCCTGATCTGAAACGATGCTTCATGGCATGCCATACAAATGTACTACTTCTCTAAAGAATAAGTTAGCAACGTTGTTTGCATCATTAATTTTATGACATGGGATGAAGTGTGCCATCTTTGAAAATCTATTAGCATCAACAAATACAGAATCCCTACCCCTTTTTGTTTGTGGCAATCCTAGTACAAAGTACATAGATAAATCAACCTAAGGATGGTTAGGTATCGGTAAAGGGGTATACAAGTCATGAGGTAAAACTCTAGATTTACCTTGTTTGCATGTTATGCATTTTGCACATATCCTCTCAACATCTCCTTTCATTCGTGGCCAAAAGAAATGTTCATTTAGGACATCTAGGGTTTTCCTAACTTCAAAATGACCCATTAGACCACCCTCATGAGCTTCTCTTACAACTAACTCCCTTAAAGAACTCATAGGCATACATAAACGATTTTCCCTAAATAAGAAACCCTTATGCCTATAAAACTTCTCAAAGGCTGATGCCTTACATGCTCCATACACATTAGCAAAGTTAGGATCATTCATATATAAATCCTTAATGTGTTCAAATCCTAATAAGTTTATAGTAAGTGTAGAGATAAGGGCATACCTGCGAGATAATGCATCAGTTACCACATTTTCCTTACCTTTTTTATATTGGATTATGTAGGGAAAGGTCTCAATGAATTCAACCCACTTGGCATGTCTTTTGTTCAACTTTCCTTGTCCCTTCAAGTGCTTTAAAGATTCATGGTCAGTATGGATGACAAACTCGTTGGGCCAAAGGTAATGTTGCCATGTCTCCAAAGCCCGTACCAATGCATACATCTCTTTATCATAAGTAGGATAATTAAGGCTTGCTCCATTTAGCTTTTCATTAAAGTAAGCAATTGAGCACCTTTCCTACATCAAAATAGCTCCAATGCCAATACTTGAAGCATCACACTCAATCTCAAAAGCTTTTGCAAAGTTAGGTAAAACAAGTAAGGGTGCAGAACTTAATTTTTCCTTGATGCAATTAAAAGCCTTGTATTGGTCACTACCCTACCTAAAACTCATGTTTTTTTTGATAAGCTCAGTGAGTGGTGCAACAATGGTGCTAAAGTTTTCAACAAAGCATTTATAGAAACTAGCTAGACCATGAAAGCTATGCATGTCACAAGTTGACTTAGGTGTAGGCCAATCACAAATTGCATTAACTTTTTCCTCGTCAACCTCAACACCTTTAGTACTGAGAACATAACCAAGAAATGTGATCTGATTTGTACAAAAGGAACATTTATGTAAGTTAGCATACAATTTCTCAGAACGTAAAACACTTAAAACATAACATAAATGATCAAGATGATCTTCTAGGGTTTTACTATAGATCAAATATCATCAAAATACACAACTATAAATTTACCAATGAATGCATGCAAAACATAATTCATTAGTCGCATAAAAGTGCTTGGTGCCAGCTACTCATACAACCCATATTTAGTTTTGAAAGCTGTTTTTCACTTATCTCCCTCTCTCATCTTAATCTGATCATATGCACTTTTCAAATCAATCTTAGAAAAGACACATGACCCATGCAATTTATCTAACATGTCATCTAATCTAGGTATGAGGTGACGATACTTTATAGTGATTTTGTTGATTGCTCGACAATCAACAAACGTCCTCCAAGTCCCATCTTTTTTAGGTACAAGTAAGACAGGAACAACACATGGACTTATGCTTTCCCTCATATATCCTTTGGACATAAGCTCCTCAACCTCCCTTTGAAGCTCCTTTGTCTCCTCAGGATTACTCTTGCATGATAGCCAGTTAGGGATGGATGCACCCAGGATGAAATCAATTTGATGCTCAATTCCTCTATAAGTTGGAAATCCACTTGGAACATTGTCAGGGAATACATCTTCAAATTCCTACAATAGTGCAACAACAACACTAAGCAAAGATGGGTCAAACTTGTCAATGTTAAATAAGCTTCCTTGTACAAAAGTACAATTATAGGTTGTTTGGCATAGAATGCTCTTTTGACATCACTTCCTTTTGCATAGAGACTTTCTCTTTTCTTCTCTTTCTCTTGTGTCCTCATATTTTCTCCTCTCTTTTCTCTTTTATCAGTCTCTCTTTTTTGTTCACTGTATTTTTTAATCCTTAATTGATCCTCATATGCTTGTTAAGGTGATAATGGTACAAGAGTGATAGGATTTTCATTCATTACAAAGGAATATCGAGTCTTGAAGCCATTATGCATAACCCGCCTATCAAATTGCCATGGTCTTCCTAATAGAATATGTCCCGCATGCATAGGTACAACATCACATAAAACTTCATCATGGTACCTTCTGATAGAAAATGATACAAGCACTTGCTTATTTACCTTCACTTCACCACTCTCATTTAACCACTAAAGCTTATATGGTCTAGGATGCTTCATAGTAGGTAAATCTAGCTTCTCAACCATAGTTGTGCTAGCAACGTTAGTGCAACTCCCACCATAAAAAATCATACTACATACCTAATCTTTGATGAGACACCTTGTCTAAAAGATGTTACCTTGTTGCACCTCATTTTCTTCCTTTACTTGCACATTCAATGCTCGCGTTGTAACGAGAGCCAATCCGTTAACTGGATACTCCTCTCCATCACTTTCACCCTCTAGTGATGGCACAGAATCATCATCCTATTCACTTTTAGTTTCAACATAACCATTACTTCTCAAGATCATTGCACGCTTATTTGGACATTGAGATGTAATGTGACCCTTGCCCAAACACTTAAAACATTTAACATCTCTATTTCTACTTGGTTGGGGTTGAAATTTACCTGTCTTTTTGCTAGAACCCACATTCTTAGGCTTGGATTGCTTGGCTTTGGACTTGTAATTGGCCATCTCGTCCCTTTGACTCCAATTTGGCTGCAAAGATAAGGTAGAATCTGAATTCTACCCAAACTATGTGAAGCCCTTTTGCTTAAGTTGCCTTTCAACTTCCATTGCCATGTGCACCATGTCTTCTAATTCCACATAGTGTTGCAATTCAACCATGTTTGCTATGTCTCTATTTAGCCCCTGTAGAAATCGAACCATGGTTGCCTCTCTATCTTCTTCTACATTTGCCCTAATCATGGTAATCTCCATCTCCTTGTGGTAGTCCTTCACACTTTTGGTGCCTTGAGTGAGCCCTTGTAGCCTTTGGTACAACTCCCTGTAATAGTGATTAGGAACAAATCTCCTCTTCATGATAGCCTTCATCTCCTCCCATGTATCAATAGGCCGCTTGTGATTCCTTCTCCTAGTCAAAACAAGTTGATCCCACTCAATAATAGCATAATCAGTAAATTCAACTGTAGAGCTTTACCTTTTTCTCCTCAAAATAGTTGTAGCAGTTAAAAACCAATTTAACCTTCTTCTCCTATTCTAGGTATGCATCAGGATCATTGTTAACTTGGAATGGAGGAATTGTCATTTTAATATTGCCCAAATTATAGTCGTAGTTGACTTGCCTCCCAAATTCTCTTCGATCCCTTCTATTGTTAATAGTTCTAACCATCGTAACTTGATCGTTAAATTCATCATCTTCTACATCATCTTCATGGTCATGGGCACATCTCAACTGCCTTCTTGCTTTATAAGCCTCATATTCCCCATGTCTTCTTTGCAAGCAACTCTGCTATTGTATTAGCTTGCTCCTCTATCCTCTCCCTCATATCATCAAATTTGGTATTCATGCGCACAAATTGTTGTTGCATAGCTTTGATCATGAAGGACACATCACCAGCTCCCTCTTGAGCTACACCTTTCTCTTTGGATGTCATAGTATTACTTCTACACAAACAAATAAGATACCTCACAGAACACTCCCTCACGTGTGTCACTCAAAAGATTGTGTCACACACCCTTGTGTTTACCCTCTTTATGGTTTTTTCTTTATATGAACTTTCACTCTTACCCTTTACCACTCGAATTTTCCCTTTCAACTCTATAAAGAACTACATAATATAAATCAAGGGTATCAATTTTGAACAGAATAAGATAAATGGCATAGAATTGAACTATATAATAGCAGGTTTTCTCTGTTATAAGTTTTATCCTTTATAGGTTCTCTCTTTTATAAGTTTCTACCCTTTTTCTTCCTTTTCTACTGCTGCTCTTTCTTTTTTGTTGCTAGTGGCTCTTTCTTTTCTGCCATTGGAGGCTTTTCCTTTGCTACTACTGGAGGTTTTTTTCCTTTATGCTACTATCTGCCTCTTCCTTTTCTATTGTTGCCTCCTTCTTCCTTTTCTATTGCTACCTTATTCTATTGTGCACTCTTTCTTTCTCTTTTGCTACTGGATTTCTTTGCTAGTTTTCTTTTGTTGCAATTCTTTATATCATTTTCTACTACTATAATTTTCTGTATCGTTCTCTTTTTGTTCACCTGCCGCTGCTCAATTTTTTCTTTCTCTCACTGAATGCTCTTTTTTTTTTCTCTTGTTTTTTGGGCAAAGCTCTCTTAGCCATTTTTCTACAACTGCTCTCTCTTGGCCATTTTTTTCTAGTTGCTATTCTCTCTGCCTCTCACATTCTTTGCACTTGTTTTATCATTATCTGTCATGCCTTGATTTTAGGATTTCCCTACAATTAACAGTCAACATTGATTCCCAAGGGTTGCCTTACAATCAACAATCAACATTAATTCCCTGAATTTAGGGTTAATGGTTAACACTGACTCATTGAATTTAGGGTTGGTCAACAGTCAGCATTGAATCCTTAAATTTAAGGTCAGCGATCAGCATTAACTTTGACTTAAGGTTGTTTGTAAAGCTAGTATTACTAGGATTACTTCTCTTAGCCTGTTTAAGCAATATGCTACCATTCCTACCAATACATCCTTCTTAATCTTTGAATGAATCAACTGCCAACACTTTGTAAATGCAACAAATACATCTCAACGGCACTCACAACATCAAATCAACAAGGAAAAATATGTGAGATGTTATTAACAACAAATCCAATTTTAGCCATCAAAGATAGGCTCAACAATCCTCAAGTGATAAGGAATTAGCTAAAAAGGAAGAGAAAGAGATGTTGCAGCAACTTGAAAATGAATTGAGAGATTGTTTCCAGAAAAGTAACAAGTTAGAAAAGAAGGTAAAGAATATTAAGAAGTTGAATAAAAATTTTGATGCTGATAAGTCTGATCTCCAAGTGAAAGAAAATGAGTTTGAAGTGAAAAAGAAGGAGTACTTGAAAAGAATTAATGAGCTGAATGTACTTGAGGCAGAGCAACCCAAAATACACTAAAATCTTGGTGCTAAAGTGATTGCACAAGAGCAAAAAAGTGCTGAATTTGTAAGCCAAGCTCCATAAGACTAAATCTGAATTGAAGAAGTATGAATTGAAGTGACAAGAGAGTTCTCTTCAACAAATGCTATCAAGGAGGATGTTACCAAAACGTTTGATAAGTTTCTAAGCAAACAAAGACCTCATTCCATGGGGAAGAAAGGACTTGGATATATTAAAAAGCCAAATGATAGGGTAAAAGAGAAGAAAAAAATTGTATTTGTGCCTGAAAGCAAACATAATGAAAAGATAAAATTAAAAGAAGTTGATGTTATGGAGAATAGAAACTAACATAAGCTAAAATGGGTTAGAAAAGATGCGATGAAAACTCTTATCCAAAAGAGACTGGTTGTCAATGATAGAAAGAAGGTTGCCATAACAAGTACTGAAGATAGGAGATATGAACTTGTTGAAAGAGGAAAATTCAGATTTGAAGGGTTTTGTTAGTGCTGTAGCAAATATGGGCACAAGGCTAGTGTGTGTTAGAGTAATAGGCCTATAATAAAGAGTAATTTGATGTAAGAGTCTAGGGGGAGACTCTATCAAGAAAGGAGATAACCTTAAGTGAAAAGAAACCAAATTCCACTAAGAAACATATTTGATATATTGGAAGAAATCTGTGGAAGATGTGACAAAGCTCAACATACAACTGAGGAATGTTTGACATTGCTACTAGGTCAAAGAATGCAAAGGAAACACCTACATATGCTTCTATGTTCAGCCAAAGAAGGAGAAGAGGAAGGAAAATGGCAATGGTTATGGAAGTAGCCTTAAAAGTTTACAAGAAAGAAAAGCCAAGGATCCTTGACAATGACTGCTCTTTACCCATGACAGAAGACTCCAAGGTGTTGAAGGAAGTAGAAAAATATAATTGAGGATCAGTTAATCACATTTGGCAATGATGCTGTCTTAAAGATTAAAGGTGTTGGTGCTATTGAAATTGGTGCAAAAAAGCTAAAATCAAAAGAAGTGCTTTATGTTAAAGGGCTAAAACATAATCTAGTTAGTATTAGCCAACTTTCTGATGATAGGCATGAAATTACTTTTAACAAGAGTGGTTGCATAGTAGAAAGATCAAGTGATGGTGTTGATTTTGCAAAGGGAGAAAGAACAAATGAAAACTTATAGCAAATTTTTTAGTAACAAAAATACATGCTACATGAGCACCAAGATGAGAATTTGTTGTGGCATAGGAGAATGAGACATCTTGGACAAAAAGGCACAACAAATTATGGGTTACTTTACGATAGAAGTGGACAACTTAATTTATATGGATATACAGATGCTGAATGGACTGGAAATTGTGATGATAAAAGGTCTACATCAGGTGGTGCATTTTATTTGGGTAGTAGATGTGTTTTATGGCACAGTAAGAAGCAAAATTCAGTGACTCTAAGCACTACAAAGGCTAAATATGTTGTTGCTACTTAGGCTTGTACTCAAATGATATGAATGAAACAATAGCTTGAAGATTTAATGGTAGATGTGTAGCTACCATTGCTAATTGGTTGTGAAAACCAAAATGCCATCAATTTATCAAAGAATCCTATCTAACACTTAAGATCTAAACATATTGAAATCAAGTACTACTTCAGTAAAGAAAAAGTGGAGAAAAATGAAGTAAAGCTAAAGTATATGCCTACCATGGAGCAAGTTGTAGATATTTTCATCAACCTTTTATTTAGCCACCCTAATAAGGACCTTCTTAGGTCTCACACTGAGAGGGGGAGGGGGTGAATTAGTGTAAGATGCTTGCTTTTTACAAATCTTTCTAGATAAACTAATGTGACTTGTTAGAATCAATGATCCAATTTTTATCTATCTTTTTTATATAAGAGCAGCTGTATGAATATCAATCAAATGCAAGCACTCAAGAACATACAACAATTTTTTTGTGGTTCACCCATAATGTGTGAGCTACATCCACAATGTGATAGGATCACTCCTAAATCACATAATCCACTTTTTTTTTATTAAGGGATACAATTATGGTGTGAAAGGATCACTCTTTAATCACTTACAATGATCTCCCGATCACTAGATGAGATGATCTCCCGATCCCTCTAAAGATCTCCTACCCTTTTCCAAGAAGTACATAAAATGTTTATAATAAAAACAATCCTAAAGAAAGATTACTTAAAGTGCACAGGCTACTGTTGTGGAAAATGGATCTCTTCTCTACAAGTTCTTTATGCTATTGGTTCTCTCTTCTTGCTACTGGCACTGCCTCCCTTACTGCTTTGGTAGGTTCTTTTTCCTGCTGCCTTGGCAGGTTCTCTTCCCTACTATTGGTGCCTCCTTACTTGTTGCTATGGCTATTTCTCTTTCCTTGCTACTAGTGCTGCTACTCCTGTTGCCTTAGTAAGTTGCCTCACCTGCTGCCTTAGCAGATTCTCTTCCCCTGTTGCTGGTGCTACCTCACCTGTTGCCTTGATAGGTTCTCATCCCTACTACTAGTTCTGCCTCACACAGCCTTAACAGGTTGCCTTGCCTTCTACCTTGGCAAGTTGACACACTTGCCGCCTTGGTAGGTTCTCTTCAGGTGCTGCCTTGGCAGGTTTCCTCACTTGTTACCTTGGCAAGTTCTCTTCCACTATTGTCAGCGTTGCCTCTCTTATTGCCTTGGCATGTTACTTCACTTGCACCTTTGGCAAGTTGCTTCACCCACAATTGGGGCATGTTTTCTCCTATGCTGCTGCAAGATACTAAACTTGTTGTCGAGGCACATTTTCTCCTATGCTATTGCAAGCTATTGGACTTGCTACTGAGGCACATTTTCTCCTTTATTGTTGCAAGTTGCTAGACCTACTATTGGGGCATGTTTTCTCCTTTGCTGTTACAAGTTATTGGACTTGCTGTTGGGGCACGTTTTCTCCTTTGCTGTTGTAAGCTGCTAGACTTGTTGTCAAGGCACAATTTTTTCTTTGCTGTTGCAAGTTGTCGAACTTGTTGTTGAGACATGTTTCTCCTCTGTTGTTGCAAGCTGCTGGACTTATTACACTTGCTGCCTTCTGTTGGTTATGCCAGCACTTGCTGCCTACTGTTGCAAGCTGCTGGTTATGCCTGCTGCTTGTCATGCTCGCACTTGCTGGTATTATTAGTTGCCCTTACTGCTATGGTGGCACACGCTTACTACTATTGCTGGTTGCCCTTGTTGCTATTGCTACCTGCCTTTACTACTATTATTGGTTGTGATTGCTATTGCAATTGCTAGTTGTGCTTCACCTGCTACAATTGCTAGTTGTGATTCACCTATTGCCAATTGCTATAAGCTGGTGGATGTGCTGCAAGATCCCTTTTTGGTGGCTGCTGCATGTCCATCTCACTTTGGGGTGGTTGCATATTTTTCTCTCCTTGGTGTGGCTCTTGCATGTCTCCTATAGTTTGGTGTGGCTATTGCAACTTATTCCTTGATTGGATTGGTTGGTTGCTGCCTTCTTCTTCCTTTGGTGTGGTTATCAGTTGTTACAACTTCTCTTTCAGTTGGTGTAGCCAGCTCCTTCTTTGATGGTTGTTGTCACCTCTTGGTCAATTGCACCTCTCTTTGGTGCTACAACTCTCTTGGCTAGCTACACTTCTCATTGGTAGCTACCTCCTTTGTCTTGGCCAATCACTCTCTCCTTGGTTGCAACCTTCTTTGCCCTAGCTAGTCATTCTCTTTTTACATTCTCTCTCAATTTTCTGTAGCACACATGACATTCTCTCTTTGTAGCCCTTGCCATTCTCTTAATTTTTCTACAGCTCACACATCTATCTTGTAAGACTAGGATTACACATTTATCAAAGGTTGCCTTACAATCAACGACCAAATTTGATTCCTCAAATTTAGGATCAACGGTCAACATTGACCTTCTAAAATTTAGGATTAATGCTCATGGGTCAACAATTAGCCTTGACCCCAAAAATTTAGGGTCAACAATCAACATTGGCTTATTGACTTCAGGGTTAACCTGTCATCAACAATTTTGCCTAATGACCTTTTTGGTTCTCATCGGCATTCATAACATCAAATTAATAAGAACAACTATGTGAGAGGCTGTTGATAATAAATTCAACATTAGCCATTAAAGATGGACTCAACACACCCCTTAGAAGCTAAGGTATACCTCTAACCCTCTTTCCCTTTCTATTATTCTTTGGATTTGTGTCAAAAGGGAAGATATTTTGCATAAATCAAAAAAGAGTATTTATGGATCAAAAGGGGGAGTAGCTTGATAAATCCAAAGGGAAAAATCAAATTAAGTGGGAAAAATTGTCAAGGGGGAGAAGCAGAAAAAAAGAGGAGTTGAAAATTGAGGTTTTTTCCAATTGGTATATGCTCACATGCAAAAAGAGAGATGTATACTTTAGGGGTAGTTGTGAATGTGAAAAATGGAAGTTTTTCTTTTTGCTAACACTACTGCTTAAATGCAAATTTATGGATTTAATGTGTTACCAACAAATCTAAAGAGGAGGATTATTGAGCCCATCTTTGATGGCTAATGTTTGATTTGTTGTCAACAACATCTTATATATATGACCTTGTTGATTTGATATTATTAAGGAAGATGACATTGATGGAATATGACAAGAATGAGGAGAGAAAACAAGGCTGAAATCAAGATGTTTCCAGCCATACTTTGCATTGCCAAAAATGACAAGTTGATTCAAATTGCTGATGATGTTTTGGCTATACATAATAAATCCCTAGTTGCAAACTTTGGCATTGCATTTAGTAGTGGTACTGCAAGTCATTTGTTGGGTATGAGTCAATGTTGACCATTGACCCTAAGTTCAAGGAATCAATACTGACTATTGATCGTAGGGCAATCCTTAGAAATTAATGCCAACTGTTGATGATAGGGCAACCATAAACTCAAGGCTTATAAATACCTATGCAATCACCAAAAGAATTGATAGATCTGAACAAAAAAGAGGGGAACGACATAGAGGATACTAGGAAGTGGTAGAAAGAAAAAAAAGGAAGGAAGAGAAAACCAGTAGAGAAAACTAGTAGAGAAAAATGGCAGAGAAAACCAGCAAAGGCAAAACGTTAAGAACCTATAAAGGAGAGAACTGACAAAGAGTTGAGAACTTGCGTAGGAGAGAAACCTAAAAAAGTATAAGAAAAACTACCAAAAGAGAATAGTAGAAGAATGACCAAGAGAAATAAAAAATAATAACTATCAAGAGAGAGCAGGAGAAAAATTGCCAAGAGAGTAGAAGAAAAACTACCAAAAGAGAGCAAGAGAAAAACTGCCAAGAGAGAGCCAAAGAAATACGACCAATAGAGTGGAACAAAAATTCGGTAGAGGTAGAGAGTAGAAGAGTGAATAGTATAGAGGGAGTTATGAAACATGGTAGAGAGAAGAGGAGAGCATAATAAAGAGAAAAGGAGAAGATCAGTTTCCTGCTACAGCAGCCTATACACATGGAAAGATCTTTCTTAGGAGAGATTTTATCATAATCTTTTACTATATGTTGTTATAAAAAGGTGGGTAATCCTCATGGTGATTAGGAGATCATTGTAAGTGGTTAAGGAGTGATCCTTCCATAGTAGTTAAGGAGAGATCCTTCCACTACATCAACTGTATCCTTTGATAATAAGAGTGGATCAAGACCCCAATGAGCTTTAGTAAAAAGAATAGTGTAGAATAGTTTTTAATAAAGCTAATTTGTCTACTTTAATAAAGTTGCCTTTATAGCTTTTTACTTTTACTTTTGTTGGTGTGAAGAATCTCTTTTGTAAAAGTAAAAGTTACTTTATTGATGTAACCAACAAGGCATCCAATGTTAAACCCTTATGGCCTTCCTATATAAGGCTAAGTATATAAAAGGAGTTGGCATCAAAAAATTTAGGCATACTTAGAACTCTCTCCCTCTCTCTTTTGTGATATACCTTTCTCAATAAGTAAGTAATGCCTATATTAAGCCCATCTTTGATGACTAATGTTGGATTTATTGTCAACAGCATCTCATATATTTGTCCTTGTTGATTTGATATTATGAGCACCTTTAAGATGTGTTTGTTGCATTTACAAAATGTTAGCCACTGATTTATTCAAGGGTTAAGGAAGACGGTGTTGGTAGAATATGACAAGAAAAAGGAGAGAAAGTAGGGTTGAAATCAGGATGCTACTTGCCCTACCTTGCACTACCAAAAACAATGAGTTATTTAGATTATTGGTGGTGTTTTGGTTGTAAAGAAAGCACTAGTTGTTGTAACTGACTGTTTACAAGATTGCCCTCTATATGGCACGAATGAAATTTCTTTGACAAAACACATTGAAAAGGCCTTTGATAGGGACTCCTCCGATTTGCGTGAAGAATTGTTTTTTCATCTTAGTTTGTTACTACTAACCTTGATTGCAAATGCCAGAAAATATTTACTAATGAGTGAAGTTGATATGGATTCTAACCAGACACCAAAGATTACACAGAAAAAAGTTTCATTTAGGTTGGTCTATTCCTATGGTGTAGTTGGGAGCATTATTGGAAAGAAAGGCAGCATAGTTAGAACTCTAGAGAATGGCATCTCTCTTTATTCGGAACTACTATTGCTTACCTTATCATGATCGTTAATGGTAGGTCAACCCTAAATTCAAGGAATCAATGTTGACCTTTGATGGGAGGTTAACCTTAAATTTAAAGAATCAATACTGACCATTAATGGTAGGGCAATCCTAAACTAAAGGCATATAAATACCCATATAGCTGCTAAGAGATTAGACAATGAAAGAGAAAATCGAGATAATAGCAAAAAGGAGTACATGACATAAGGAGGGCATAGCAGAGAGTGGAAATAGAAAAAGGAGAGCACAACAAGGAGTGCACATGGTAAAAGGAGAGCATAGTAGAGAGTATGCAAGGCAAAAGGAGAGCACAACAAAGATAGTGTGTATAGTAGAAGGAGACCATGACAAAGAGTGTGCATGGCAGAAAGAGAGCATAGTAGAGAGAGTGCACAATAGAAAGAGAAACATGACAAAAAAAGAGTTGTAAGACACAACAGAGAGAGAGCTAAGGAAACATGGTTGAGGTAGAGAGTTGAGTCTAATAGAGAGCGAGAGAGAGAGAGAGAGAGAGAGAGAGAGAGAAGAGATCAATAGAGAGAAAGAGAGGAGAGAACTACAAAGGAGAGAACGAAAGAGAGCAAAAAACATGAAAAAGGATAGAATAGTAGAAAGAAAGGAGAATATCAGTTTTTTGCCATAGCAGCCTGTGAACATAAAGAGATGTTTCTTATGGGAGACTTTGTCATAATCGTTTTATGTACTTCTTTGAAAAAGGGTGGGAAACACTTGGAGTAATTGAAAGATAATTATAAGTGGTTAAGGAGTAATTCTTTCATAGTAGTTGAGAAGTAATCCTTCCACAGTGGTTAAAGAGAGATCCTTTCACTATATCATCTATATCCCTTGATTTCAATAGTGGACAATGTGATCTAGAAGAGATCCTATCACACTGTGGATGTAGCTCACACATTGTGAGTAAACTACGTAAAACCTTTTATGTGTTCTCAGGTTTCTATGCTTGCTTGATATTCATATAGCATTTTCACATAAAAAAGCAAAATAAAATTACATGATAGACTTAGGTCATAAAGGTTTAATCTAAACAGATTTGTAAAATGTTAAATCTCACATTGATTCACCCCCTCTCCCTCTTAATGTAAAACCAAGAAGGTCCTTATCAATTAGTATCAGAGTGTTGGGTTCCTCTATTAATCCACTCTATTTAGATTTGAAATTTTTTGTTGTTGTGAATTGTTACATCTACTGACAATTAATATCATGGAGAGCATAGACAGTGTTAATAGTAAGGGCATTCCCACTTTTGATGGACAAAATTATTAATTATGGAAGAATAGAATGCTCCCATATCCACTTTCACTCTTTTGAATGTGTATGAATTTGTTGTTAGTTGTTTTATTTTGGTTGCAAAAGGTGTTGCTATGACACCTACTAATAACAAGAATTAGAGTATGATGGAAACGCTAAAAATGCCTTATATGCCTCTTTATCAAGCAAAAAATTTACAAAAGTGATGGGGTGCAACATAGCTAAAAAAATTTAAGACAAGATAAAGAATATTTATGAACGAGACAAGGTTATAAAGGAAGTCAAGCTACAAATCTAAAGGAAGATTTGAAGATATAAAGATGTTGAATGATGAATTTATGGATGCCTTGTAAATGAAATTGTATGTTCTATTAGAGGCTATGGAGAGGAAATCAACGATGTTGCTATGGTGAGGAAGATACTTAGAAACTTACCAAAAGCTTTTAGTGCCAAAGTTTCCTCTATAAAAGATAGAGATTTAGACAGGTTGTCCCTTGGATGATTTACACAGTATATTGGTAGCTTATGAAATGAGAATAGCCCCAATGAAGAAAGAAAAGAAGCCTAAGGCAAAGAAGGAGTTAACCTTTGAGGCAATGAAGAAATTAAAAATCAAATAACAAGAAGAAGAATTTGTCAGTAGCTTTAAAGGAGAAGATGATAATACTAAATTTGATAAAATCGGCATATATCACCAAAAATGTAAGGAAAGGAAAAGGAAAGTGCAAGGATAAATTACCCTCAAAGTGCGGTACTAGGCACTTTGCAGTGGATTGTCCAAAGAGAAAAAAGAAAAAAAGTAGACAATGATGATGATGATAAGCCTGCTCTAAGGACGAGAATAATAAAATTCAGCTATTCTAAAGCTTGTAATTCAAGTGCCAAAGGGAAACAGAAATTCTTTAGATCTAAAAGAAGATATTTCTTGAGCAAGTTGGATGAAGAAAATTCTAAAGAAGAAACTAATGATGATTCAAATGATGATATTGCAAAATATGTGCTAGTTGTATAGGTAAATAATGAAAAAAAATCCTTAATTGATAAGGAATCAATTTAAGAGGAAGAGAAAGAGATGTTATAGCAACATAAGAATGAATTGAGAACTTCTTTGCACAAAAATAGCAAGCTGGAAAAGGAGGTAAAGAATTTCAAGAAGCTAAATAAAAATTTTGATGTTGATAAATCTAATTTCCAAATGAAAGAGGAGGAGTTTGAAGCAAAAGATAAGTACTTGAAAACAATTGAGGAGCTGAATGTATTTAAGGTAGAGTAAGGAAAAATACACAAAGAACTTGGCTAAGGTGATTCCATAAGAGCAAGTGAAGTTCCCGACTTCTCCCTAGGATCTACTAGTTTGTGATACTGAGAGGGGGGTGAATCAGTATCACCACAATTTGCAATTTGCACATAAGTGAACAACTTTAACCTCTTCTTAAAAGTAAAATCTTTCTCAAACTTGACTAAGGTAGATCTATTGCTATATACTAATCACAATAGTCCGTAAAGTCACCTTTCAGACACCTTGCCTAATAAATAATTCGAATGTTCATGTTTAGGTCTTTGTTAAGTTATAGGTTGGCTGATACTTTAGCTACTTTCACAACTCAATTCAAAACACAAAATGTAAAGCAAATTAAGGACACATGAGATTTACGTGGTTCTGTCAATGTGACGTATATCCACGGTGGTAAGGACTCTCCCTTACTGAGACTATCCACTATACTTAAGAATTCTTGTTACAATGGATGTCTTAATCCTCTGCTCCTTTCAATATTATAAATACAAAGGTAGTACAATACAAAGAGTGTCACTTACTGTGTCTACCCTTCTTCTAGCTTGTCTTGCCTCTGTTGAATTGAAAGGTTTCTCCACTGCTGCTTAGAAAAGTTCATCACAATGCTCTCTAACCTCTCTTGAAGAAATTTGGAAATAAGTTAACTTCTTTCCGATGCTACGCTGAATTCCTTCTTTAGGTTGTCTCACATAGCTCCTGCTTTCACCGTCTTATGGTCTCACCTGTCTCCTATTTCACGTCTCATTGTCTCACGGCTCGCCTCACATTTTTTCTTTGCCATTCCATGCATGTCACATCTCACGCATGTTTCTAGTTTGCACGCCTTGCTAGTCACACGCCTCACGTATGTTTTTGGTTTGCCCTTGTCTATTTCACACCTCCGGGCAACTTGGTTTGCTCTTCCATTGGTCTCCTCTTTCAAGGTTTCTCCTCCCTTTCCTTACAGAGGGTGTGCTGTCTTCTCTCTTACGTGAGTCACACGGTCTTCTCTAGCCATCACACCTCTTTGCTATGTGTTCTCCCTTGCCATCTAGCCTTGCTTTAGCCATTCTCCTCCTTGCTTGGCCATCCACCCCTTTGCCGTTGGTTGTGTTTGGCCGTGTAGATTGGTTTAGACTTTTACCTTGTTTGGCCATGTAGGTTGGTTTGGAGGTTCACCTTTGGCCTTGTAGATTGGTTTGGACGTTCACCTGTGGTTGGCTGGTTGTCCCCCTTTGGCTGTCCCTTTGTGTTTTGCCATCCAGTAACTTCTGATTTATGATTTGCCGTTCACCTTTGGTTGTTGTCCAGCCATGTCTTCTCCTTTGCAGGTGGTGGTTTGCCATTTGCTCCCTTTGTGTTTTTTGAGTGCTTCACTTTGGATGTCTTTTTGTTTGGCTGGCCTCTTGCTCACGTTTTCTCTCTTTGGTCGGCTAGTTGTCTAGGTTTTCTGTCCATTTTGCTCAATTGTCGACACCTCCTTTTGTTGTCTTTCAATGGCCTTTATATACACTTCCATGAAACCCTAATAGGTCTTACTTGTAGCAAATTTACTATTTTGCCCTTCCATATGGCTTTTACATTCTTACCCCTCCATTTGGCTTTGACCTTCTTGCCCTTTCATATGGCTTAACTTTCTTGCACACTAAATCCTATTTGACAACAATTACAACCCATACAAGACTATGGGAACAATAATCTCCCCCTTTGGAATTATTGGCAACACTCATAACAAAAGCCATTATGCAGCAATTTCAACTCCCCCTAAATATGCACTTCTCCTTTCCTAATAGCTCCCCTTGCACTGTTGCTTCTCTCCCCTTTGCCAACCAATTACAAATCTGAAAACCTTGCAAAGTAAAGATGGAGGATTCACCTGAACTTCAGGCTTGAGGAGGCATTTGCACGAATAGGCTCATTTTGTGCTTTTCAAATAGCTCTGTGGACAGAGATTTAGTTAGATCTTGTGTAGCCTGGTCAACAGATTTAGGTTCAACTTGTGAGAGTAAATGAATAGCTCCCACAATTCTTCTTCTTGTTGTAACTCCTGCTAACGAGTCACCTATGATCTAATTTTCTTGATGAGCACTGGTCCACATTTTCTTTGGCTTTCTTTCTTGCACAATCTTAGTTGTAAGAGGATCTCTTTCTTCATCTCCAGACTCTCTCTTCTCTGAGTCTAAACTTATTTCTTGTTCTTTTCTTCATATTGGTTTGATTCTTCATATATATTAAAGTCATCTTCTTCATTATTCTCAGCTTCTCCATTCTGCATTATTTTCTAGTTCTCATCTATTCTCACATCACTGGACGTGATCACTTTTCCCAGCTCAAGCAGGAAAACTCTGTAACCTTTTGTCTTTGTTAAGTATCCCACAAAGATGCCTTCATCAAACCTAGCATTGAACTTTCCCAAGTTTTGATCATTATTCTTCACAAAACATGGGCTGCCAAAGATTATGAGATACTTAGCTTTTGTCTTCTTCCCACTTCATAGCTTATATGGAGTCTTATTAGTATTAGACCTTAGTAAACCTATATTCAGTAGATGTACAACTGTAAATATTGCTTCTGTCCAAAATCTTGTGTGAAGCTTGGATTCCAGCAATAGAGTTCTTGTCATTTCAACCATAGCTCTGTTTCTTCTCTCTACCACCCTGTTCTGCTGAGGTGTTCTTGTTGTTGCCATTTGGTGATAAATTCCATCCTTCTCAAGGTAATCTTTAAAAGCTTTATTTGTAAATTCAGTGCCTTGATTTAACCACAATACTTTGATCTTCCTTCTAGTCTCATTTTTAGCCAATCTTTTGTATCTCTTGAAGCAATTCAGAACTTTTAACTTGTATTTGAGGTGCATGATGCAGGTCCTTCTTGAATAATCATTAACGAATAAGATGAAGTACCTCTCACCATTTAACCCTTTTGTTCTCATCAGCCCATACAAATCAGTATGCATAATGTCAAGCACTGCTTCAGAACTGAACTCTTTGGTCTTATACTACTTTCTAGCATGTTTTCCTTTAGAGCATGCTAAGCAAACATTCTCTCTCTCTCTCTCTCTCTCTCTCTCTCTCTCTCTCTCTCTCTCGATCAAGAATGTCTCTGATTGCACAAGTAGGGGTTAGCTTCCTCATGTTCTTCTGTGTTAAGTGTCCCAGCCTCCTATACCAAAGCTGATTTTATTCTTCCTTTGTAAGTAAACAGCTGTTTGTCTTGTCCTTATCAATTATGTTAAAATTTCCTACTATTTTCTTCCTGACTACAATAGTATTGCCTTCTTTACTCTTTACTTGACAACCTGTTTTTGTGAATATCACTTTGTGGTCATCGTTGCATAGTTGGCTAATAGATGCTAGGTTATATCTGAGTCCTTCAACGTGTAGAACATCTTTCAACTTTCCTTTTCCAATATTCACTGACCTTTGAAAATAGATGGAGTGAATCATCATTGCCAAACTTGACTCTACCTTCTCTTGATTCGTTTAACTTTGATAATTTACTCTTGTCTCCCGTCATATGTGAAGTGCATCCACTATCAAGGATCCACTACTTATCCTTGTAATCAGCCTTTAGTGCAATTTTAGCTATATTAGCCACCTCCCTTTTTGCTCTATATTCCTTCTTTTGAACTGGCTGAAAGATAGCTTTTTTCTTTTTCTCAAGTTTGATTGCACCATTGGTTTTTACTGTGCCATTGAGTGCCTTCTCTTGCTCATGGAGAAGTGTCATGCATCTCTTTGTATTATGGTCATCCTACCCACACCTTTCACACTATTCCAAGTCTGCTAATATAGCAAACTTTTTCTTTGAAGCTACTAGTCTGGGCTTCTACCAACAATCCTCATTAGTGTGTCCTTGCCTTTTACAGTATGTGCAAGACCTCACGACAGGTGTTCTCTTCTGATTTTTGTATTGTCTCCCCTTGTATGCAGTGTCATATTTTCTCAAGTTGGAGACATATACTGGCCTTCTACACCAGCAGTTATTTGCCTTATGACCCTAAACTCCACAATAAAGGTAATGACCTTGAAACTGCCTTTTCCTGGGTCTGATCACAGTTTGTCTTCTTCTGTTCATCACTTACTGTGTAGGCAAAGTACCTGGCTTCTTTGCTTGTGTGACTTTCAGTTTGGTCACATTCTTCTCCTTTTCTGTTCTGCCGTAGTCCTCTGCTAGCTAACCTTCTTTTCTTCCTTCTTGTTTGCCACCCTAGGTTGCTTCATCTGATATTCTATATTCTCAGCTATCTTCTTTTAAGTCACAACCTTCTCTTTCAACATCTAAGGCACACTATTATTTTCATTAGCCAATGCAGCCTTAAATTGCTGCACTTTCTCAACATTCTTCTCTCCTTTTGCAAAACTTATTGTTTCAAGCTTCTACTAGTTCTCTTTGCCACTTTTGAGTTGTTGCTGAAGTCTCAACAACTCTTTCTCTGTTTCTTTAATTTTTGAAGCCCTTGAGCTAAGTTATATTGTAAGGTCTTCACATATTTTGATCTGTCCTCAAATCTTCTCTTCAAGTGAATATGCTCAGCCCTTATTTCATGCTTTTGACTTTCAGCTTCCTTAGACTTTGCTTCAATTTTTTTTATATGGGCCTCCAACCTTCTTATGGTTCTGCCCCTTCTTATTATCTCCTTTGAAGCTGCTTCCAGTTCAGCTTCAAGATCTAGCTCTTCTTCATCAACCTCATTTTCCTCCTTAGAGGTTGAGCTACCAGCTTGTGCTGATGAGTCTTCATCTTCCGCCCCATTAGCTTCTTTTGTCTGACTCACATAACTCTTGAATGAGCCTCTCTTCTTCCTCTGTGGGTTGGCAATCTTCTTACAAGACTTCTTTGATTTGAATGATGATCTTCTCCATCTTGAATTCTGCTCATCATCACCATCCGCATCTTGATTATTAAGTTTCACTTTCCACTGAGAAGCACAGTGTCCAGTCTCCCCACAACGATAACATCTCAAGGACAACTATCCTTTTCCCTTCTTAGACTCCTTTTTCAATTTCCTTGTGATGTATGCCAATACTTAACCTTCACTTTCTTCCTCATCATCATCATGATCAACCTCACTGGATGATTCTTCCTTTTCTTTTATCTTTAAGTGCTTCACAGCTTTGAAAGCTACCTCCTTTGATACCTTCAGTGCTGTAAAGCTTTTAGCTGACTTTATCCTCATCTTATATGCAATGAGATTGCATTGGAGATCATTTAGAGGCATAGAATTGAGATCTCTACTCTCCTTTATTGCTGCTACCATTGAGGCAAACCTCTTAGGTAGAATTCTCAGAATTTTCTTCACAATCAATGAGTCCTTCTTGTTCTTCCTATAACTTCTCAGGTCGATTACAGCATCAATAACCCTAGAGAAGAACTCTTGAATTGTCTCATTCTTCTGCATTATGAGAGATTCATATCTCTCCTTAAACACTTGAAGCTTAGCCTCCTTCATTCTGCCATCACCTTCATAGACTTTCTACAATTTGTCCCATATCTCCTTGCCAGATTTGCAAGCCATAACTTTAGCATACTTAGCATTTGTCAATGCCGAAATGATGACGTTTGAGGCCTTCCCATTTATCTCAAACTGCCTTGACTCCTCTGGGGTTGGGTCTTTAGCTTCTTCCAGAGTCACAAAACCCTATTGTATGCATTTCATCACATTCATGCCCATGGTTGCAAATACCACTTGCATTCTTGCACACCACATATGGTAGTTGGTTCTATTGAACATTGTAACATTCTTACAGTAAGTGGTGCCAACATTAGGATCTCCTAGTTTGTGATACTGAGAGAGGGGGTGAATTAGTATCACTACAATTCGTAATTCATAGGTAAGTGAACAACTTCAACCTCTTCTTAAAAGCAAACTCTATCTTAGAATTGACTAAGGTAGATCTATTGCTACCTACTAATTACAATAGTTCCCAAAGTCACCTTTTAGACACCTTGCATAATAGACAATTTGGATGTTCTTGTTTAGGCTTTTGTTAGGTTATGGGTTGGCTGATACTTTAGCTGCATTCACAACTTAATTCAAAATACATAACGTAAAGCAAATTAAGGACACATGAGATTTACGTGGTTCCGTCAACGTGACATACATCCACGGTGGTAGGGACTGTCCTTTACGAGACTATCCACCATACTTAAGAATTCCAGTTACAATGGATGTCTTAATCCTCTGCTCCTTTCACTATTGCAATTACTAAGCAAGTACAATACAAAGAGTGTTAGTTATTGTGTCTACCCTTCATCTAGCTTGTCTTGCCTCTGTTGAATTGAAAGGCTGCTCCACTGTGCTTAGAAGTTCACCACAATGCTCTTTAACATCTCTTGAAGAAATTTAGAAATACGTTGAGTTCTTTCCGATACTTCACTGAATTCAGTCTCTAGGTTGTCTCACACAGCTCCTGCTTTCACCGTCTCAGCGTCTTACCTGTCTCCCATTTCACGATCTCACTGTCTCATGTTTCTGGTGTGGCATTACATGTCTCACGCATGTTTTTGGTTTGAACCTCTGCTGGTCACACACATCATGCACGCTACTGGTTTGGCGTTTCACGTCTCACATATGTTTTTGGTTTGCATGCCTTGCTAGTCAAATGCCTTACCACCTTTTCTGGTTTGTACTTGTCCGTTTCACATCTTTGGACTGCTTGGTTTGCTCTCCCGATGGTCTCCTCTTTCAAGGTTTCTCCTCTCTTCCCTTATGGACAGTGTGCTGTCTTCTCTCTTACATGAGTCACACGGTTTTGTCCCGCCATCACACCTCTTTGCCATATTTTCTCCCTTGCCATCCAGCCTTGCTTTGGCTTTTCTCCTCCTTGCTTGGCCGTCCACCCCTCTGTTGTTGGTTGTGTTTGGCCATGTAGATTGGTTTAGAAGTTTACCTTGTTTAGCCGTGTAGGTTGGTTTGGACGTTCACCTTTGGTTGGCCTGTTGTCTCCCTTTGGATGTCCCTTTGTGTTTTACTGTCTAGCTCTTGTTGTGCAGCCATTCCTCTCCGGTTTTCTCTCTTTCGCCGGTCACCCTTTGTGTTTTGCCGTTCACCTTTGGTTGCTGTCCAACTATGTCTTCCCTTGTTTTCTTTCTTTGGCTAGTCACCCTTTGTGTTGCCATCCAGCACCTTCTGATTTGTGATTTGCCGTTCACCTTTGGTTACTGTCCAGTTGTGTCTTCTCCTTTGCAGGTGGTGGTTTGTTGTTTGCTCCCTTGTGTTTGCTGAGTGGTTTGCTTTGGACGTCTTTTTGTTTGCCCGGCTACTTCCTCACGTTTTCTCTCTTTGTTCAGCTAGTTGTCTAGGTTTTCTATTCGTTTTTCTCAATTGACAACTTCTTTTTATTTGTTGTCTTCCAATGGCCTTTATATACTCCTCCATGAAACCCTAATAGAGCTTACTTGTGACAAATTTACTGTCTTGCCCTTCTATGTGGCTTTTACATTCTTGCCCCTCCATGTGGCTTTTACCTTCTTGCCCTTCCATGTGGCTTTACTTTCTTGCACACTTAAACATGGTTGACATTAATTACAACCCATACAAGACTATGGGAACAACAATCTCCCCCTTTGTAACTGTTGGCAACACTCGTAACAAAAGCCACTATGCTGCAATTTCAACTTCCCCTAAATATGCACTCTTCCATTCTTAACAGCTCCCCCTACACTGTTGCTTCTCTCCTCCTTTGCCAACCAATTACAAATCTAAAATACTCACAAAGTAGAGAAAGAGGATTCGCCTAAACTTCAGGCTTGAGGAGGCATTCACACAGATAGACTCATTTTGTGCTTTTCAAACAGCTCTATGGATAGAGATTTAGTTAGATCTTGTGTAGCCTCTTCAACAGATATAGGTTCAACTTATGAGAGTAAAGCAGTAGCTCCCACAATTCTTCTTCTTGTTGTAACTCCTGCTGATGGGTCACTTATGATCTAATTTTCTTGACGAGCACTGGTCCACATTTTCTTTGTCTTTCTTTTTTGCACAGTTTTAGTTGCAAGAGGATCTCTATTCTCACATCATTGGACGTGATCACTTTTCCCAGCTTATGCAGGAAAACTCTGAAACCCTTTGTCTTTTCTAAGTATCCCTCAAAGATGCCTTCATCAAGCATAACATTAAACTTTCCTAAGTTTTGCTCCTTGTTCTTCATAAAACATAGGCTACCAAAGATTCTGAGATACTTGGTCGTTGTCTTCTTCCCACTCTATAGTTCATATAGAGTCTTATCAGTATTGGGCCTTTGTAAGACTCTATTCAGTAGATGTACAATTATAAATGTTGCTTTTGTCCAAAATCAAGTGTGAAGCTTGGATTCCAGTAGTAACGTTCTTGCCATTTCAACCATATCTCTATTTTTCCTCTCAACCACCCCATTCTGTTGAGGTGTTCTTGCTACTGCCTTATAGTGATGAACTTCATGCTTCTCAAGGTAATCTTCGAAAGCTTTATTTA
Source organism: Ceriops decandra (assembly GCA_020615895.1). Classification (NCBI taxonomy): domain Eukaryota; kingdom Viridiplantae; phylum Streptophyta; class Magnoliopsida; order Malpighiales; family Rhizophoraceae; genus Ceriops; species Ceriops decandra. The sequence continues at coordinate 4,163,532 of JAHLGO010021101.1, read as the reverse complement.
TAAATTTAGTGACTTGATCTGACATCAATATTTTGATCTTCCTTCCACTCTCATTTTCAGAGAATCCTCTGTATCTCTTGAAGCAATTCAGAACTTCTAACTTGTGTTTAAAATGTATGATGCATGTCCATCTAGAATAATCATCAACAAAGAAGATGAAGTACCTCACACCTTTCAATCTTTTTGTCCTCATCGGTCCACACAAATTAGTATGCACAATGTCAAGCACTACTTTAGAACTGAACTCTTTGGTCTTATACTACTTTTTGACATATTTTCCTTTAGAGCATGTTGAGCAAATAGACACTCTATCTCTCCTAAGGTTGGGAATGTCTTTGATTGCATGAGTAGTAGTTAGCTTCCTTACATTCTTCTATGTTAAGTGTCCCAACCCCCTATGCCAAAGTTGATTTTTTTCTTCTTTGGTGAGTAGACAGCTACTTGTCTTATCCTCATCAATCACATATAAATTTTTAGCTATTTTCTTCCCGGTTGCAACAGTATTGCCTTCTTTACTCTTTACCTGGCAACTTGTTTTTGTCAATATTACCTTATGGTCTTCATTGCATAGTTGGCTGATAGATGCTAGATTATATCTGAGTCCTTTTCTAATGTTTACTAACCCCTGACCATTTATGTTAAGTGAATTCATTATTGCCAAACTTAACTCTGCCTTTTCTTGACTTGTTTAGCTTTGACAATTTACTCTTGTCTCCTATCATGTGTGAAGTGCATCCACTATCAAGGATCCACTGCTTATCCTTGTAGTCATTCTTTAGTGTAATTTCAACTATATTGGCTACCTCCTTTTTTGCTTTATATTCTTTCCTTTCAACTAGCTTAATAATAGCTTCCTCCTTTTTCTCAACTTTGATTGCACCAATTGTTTTTACTGTGCCATTGAGTGCCTTCTCTTACTCAAGGAGAACTGTAATGCATCTCTTGGCTTTATGGCCATCTTGCCCGCACCTTTTACACTTTTCCAAGTCTGCCAATACAGCAAACTTGTTCTTTGAAACCACTAGTTTGGGCTTCCACCAACACTCCTTGTCAGTATGTCCTTGCTTTTTACAGTATGTGCAAGAACTCACGACATGTGTTCTCCTCTTAATTTTGTATTGTCTCCACCTATAAGCAGCATCATATCTTCTCAAGTTGGAGACATATACTGGCCTTCTCCACCAGCAGTTACTCGCCTTATGACCCCAAACTCCATAATAAAGGCAATGACCTTGAAACTGCCTCTTCTTGGGTCTGATCACAGCTTGTCTTCTTCTGTTCATCACTTGGTGTGTAGGCAAAGTAGCTAGCTTCTTTGCTTGTGTGACTTTCATTTTAGTCACCTTATTCTCCTTCTTTTGTTCATCCTTAGCCCTCTATTGGCTGACTTTCTTTTCTTCCTTCTTGTTTGCTACCCTAGGTTACTTCTTCAGATCTTCTTTATGCTCAGCTATCTTCTTTTGAGTCACAACCTTCTCTTTCAACTTCTTATCTTCATCATCGATTTTCACTTTGCACTAAGAAGCAAAGTGTCCAGTCTGTCTACAACGATAACATCTCAAGGACAACTGTCCTTTTCCCTTCTTAGACCCTTTTTTGAAGTTCCTGACTTCTCCCTAGAATCTACTAGTTTGTGATACTGAGAGGGAGGACAAATCAGTATCACCACACTTCACAATTCGCAGGAAAGTGAACAACTTCAACCTCTTCTTAAAAGTGAACTTTTTCTCAAACTCAACTAAGGTAAAATCTACCATATGTGGAGAGCGAGAATGCAGGTAGTATTTGCAACCATGGGCATGAACGTAGTGAAATCTGTACGGAAGGGTTTTGAGCCTCCAAAAGAAGGTAAAGATCTAACCCCAAAGGAATTAAGGCAATTTTAGATCAATGGGAAGGCCTCAAATGTCATCATTTTAGCATTGACAGATGCTAAATATGCTAAAGTTACAGACTGCAAATCTACTAAGGAGATATAGGATAGATTGCAGAAGGTCTATGAAGGTGATGGCAGAATGAACGAGGCCAAGCTTCAAGTTTTCAAGGAGAGATATGAATCCCTTAGAATGCAGAAGAATGAGACAGTCCAAGAGTTCTTCACTAGGGTTATTAATGTTATAAACGACCTTAGAAGTCATGGGAAGAACAAGAAGGACTCATCTATTGTGAAGAAATTCTAAGAATTTTGCCTAAGAGATTTGCCTCAAAGGTGGTAGCCATAGAGGAGAGTAGAGATCTCAATTCTATGCCATTACATATGATCTCTAGTGCAATCTCATTGCATATGAGATGAGAATAAAGTCAACTAAAAGCTCCTCAACATCAAAGCTACCAAAGGAGGTAGCTTTCAATGCTATGAGACACTTGAAGATAAGAGAAGAGGAAAAAATCATCCACTGAGGATGATGATGGTGATAAGGAAGAAAATGAAGGTGAAGTGTTGGCTTACTTCACAAAAAAGTTCAAAATGGGGTTTAAGAAGGGAAAAAAAGGATAGTTGTCCTTGAGATGTTATCGGTGTGGGCAGACTGGACACTTTGCTTCTCAGTGCAAAGTGAAACTTGATGATGAAGATGAGGATGGTGATGATGAGCAGAATTCAAAATGGAGAAGACCATTTTATGTAAACCAAAGGTTAATTTTATGTATTAGATGGGTGTAATACAAAATCTAATTTTATGTAAACAAAACCCAATTCCAATGTTGGCATGGGATCGTTCGAACAAAGGTTAAGGGATTGGAGTTCTAACCCGATGATTATAAACAATGAAGGACTAGAACTATAGGATTTAGATACCATTTTTAACAATGACAACATTGAAGAAGATAAGTCTATTAAACCAACACACAGAAATATGAAAGTTTAGAATTAGTTCTAAAAGAACCAAAGAAAATAGCTCATTTAATTATTAACAAAGTTCTACCTTCTCCAACCATCCTTTTTCCCTTTTCATATGCTAACCCTAAAAAACCCCAACTGCTAAGATGGGCGTATTAATGAAATTCGTCCAATCCACTACATAACAATATAGCCCATGAAAGTAACCCATTTAAATGCCCAAATACGGGCTCTTAACTCCAAATTCCTTTCAAAGGTCATGGTTTTCATATTCCTCCATAGATGATACATTTGCAAGCCCTAGTGAAGCCTCCATCATCCTTAACCAATGCCTAGCAACTTCCTATAAGTAAATGTCACATGACAAGTTGTTGAGTTCTTCCTTTATTTTGTTTGACCTTCCCCTTATAGTTGGTGGTCCAAGGTTTTGCAAAGCATTAACTCCGATGGTGATTTAAGCTAGTATAATATGGCTTCCATCAATATCATTGACCTATATGTTACAAATGCTGATTTTTGTAATGTTTATGCTGCTTGTGAGAATATTGATTGGTAAATTCTATAGAAATAAGGGTTACTTGTTTAGGGAAAATAAATTATGTATTCCTTAAGGGTCTATCAAAGAATTGCTTATGTAAGAGGCTCATGTGGGAGGTTTGATAGGTTATTTTGATATTCAAAAGACTTTCGATGTTTTGAATGAACATTTCTTTTGGCCATATATGAAATGTGATGTTGGATTGCATTTAAAAATCCTTTGTGAACCGTGGATTGCTATATCAATGGATTTTGTGCTTGGTTTACCAAGGTCGAAAAGGGCCAACATAGTCCTCAAAAGAACCAAGGGAGAAAAACCCTTACTTTCTATTTCACTGAAAGTAGTCTGATTTTCCAGAGCATACAAGAGTTGCCTATTTATAGACTAAGATAGCAATCCTAAAGAGGCACAAATTCTTACTTAGGACAAATCCTTATTTTGGAAGAATTCCTAACTATGGATAAATTCTAACACAAATAATAAACTCCTATTTAGGAGCGAATGCTATTATTTAGTTTGACCTATTTAGTATTCAAATGATATTAATTAGGCCTGGACTCTTTGTCAAACTTAAATTCACACCATTTGAATTTGGGTTGGCCTGAATGTTCTTAATCAACCCATTTAGTGCTTCTTTAATATTTTAGGCTTTAGCTTGTGTTATTAAGCCTTTTGGAATGTGCAATGGACCTCTTGCATCCATTGAAGCTCTAGCTTATGTTATTAGGCCTTCTAGAATGTGTGATGGATCTCTTGCATCCATTGAAGCTCTAGCTTGTGTTCTTGCATCCATCAAAGGGTTCCACCCATCATCTCTATGGTTCTCATCATTCCCCCTCTCCTCAAAGGGATTTGTCCCCGAATCACTAGGTTATATGTTAATGTTAAATGGGAAAGATCAAAAATATTAAATGTTGCACTTACATTATACTTACCGGGAAGGTCCAACTTATAAACATTGTCATTAATTCATGTTGCAACTTGAAAGGGACCATCTCCTTAAGGTTGTAGCTTTGAATGCCTTTGAGCTAGAAACAGTTCCTTGCTCATACGAACCCAAACCCAATCACCATGTTCAAATAGCAACTTCTTTCGTCCCTTGTTGACATGTGATGTGTATTGTGCAGTTCGTTTTTCAATATGTTGTTGCACCTTCTCATGCAATTTTTTGATCATGTCAGCCTTGCGTTCACCATCTAAACTGGCATACACATTGACAAGTATAGGTCCCAAACCTATTGTTCCCACAGCCTTGTATGGGTTGTAATTGTTGTCAACTAAGTTTAAGTGTACAAGAAAGTAAAGCTACATGGAAGGGTAAGGAGGTAAATCCACATGGAAGGGCAAGAACATAAATCAGCATGAAGGGACAAGAAAGCAAATCCGCCGTGTAAGGGCAAGAACGTAAATCTACCATGTAAGCCCTATTAGAGTTTCATGGAAGAGATATATAAAGGTCTTGGAAGACAAAGAATAGGATGTCAACAATATTAAGCATTCAGCAAAACCTAGATAACTGACCAACTAAAGTGAACACAAACCCTACACAGAAGAACACCACCTGTAAAAGAAAAGAGTAGCCATAGTGCATAGTTTCGTCGGAATTGAATAGTGTTGTTGGAAATTGAATAGTGTATTCAATAGGGCAAAACCTAGAGAGAGAAACCGTCAAACACTTGGAAAAGAGAGAGAGAAAACGGTAGCCGTTGATGGGAAGGAGAGAGACGGTTGACGGCTGGGCTGAATGAAGGACAAAAGTGGATGGGAATGAGGCAGCCAAAGGGGGGCTGAATGTTGAACATAAGATGGCCGAAAGGCCGCTAAGGAAGGTGACGAGAGAGTGAAAAACTAGTCCATCGGAGTGAGAAACCCAACATGGCTGGACGGCCGAAGGTGGGTGGGTAGCAAAGACCTATACGGCCAAATCGAGGAGAGAGAGAAACCCAACGGCCAAGTCGGAGCAGACCGGCGGGAAGAGAGAGAACCCCGATGATGAACAGAAAAGTGAAATCCAGTAAGAGAGAGAAATTCAATAGGACAGTGAGAGAAATCTGGCTGTAAGAGAGAGAAATCTGATGAGAAGAGAGAGAAATTCAGCTGAACAGCAAGAGAGAGAAACGGATAGGCGAGCCTTGAGACAGTGAGATTGTGAGACAAGGAGACAGGTGAGACCGTAAGACGGTGAAAGTAGGAATTGCGCGATACAACGGAGAGAAGGAATTCAGTGAAGCATTGAATTCAACGTATTTCTAGACTTCTTTAAGAGAGGTTAGAGAGTGTTGTGGTGAACTTCTAAGCGGCAGTGGAGCAGCCTTTCAATTCAACAGAGGCAAGACAAGCTAGAAGAAGGGTAGACATAGTAAGTGACACTCTTTGTATTGTACTTGCTTAGTAATTATAATAGTGAAAGGAGCAGAGAATTAAAGACATCCATTGTAACCTGTATTCACAAGTATAGTGGATAGTCTCGGTAGAGGGAGAGTCCTTACCACTGTGGATGTACGTCACGTTGACGGAACCACGTAAATCTCGTGTGTCTTTAATTTGCTTTACGTTCTATATTTTGAATTGAGTTGTAAACGCAGCTAAAGTATTAGCCAACCCATAACCTAACGAAGACCTAAACAAGAACATCCAAATTATCTATTAGGCAAAGTGTCTGAAAGGTGACTTTGGAGACTATTGTGATTAGTAGGTAGTAGTAGATCTACCTTAGTCAAGTCTGATAAAGAGTTTACTTTTAAGAAGAGGTTGAAGTTGTTCACTTACCTGCAAATTGTGAACTATGGTGATACTGATTCACCCCCCTCTTAGTATCACAAACTAATAGATTCTAAGGAGAAGTCAGGAACTTTAATTGGTATCAGAGCACAGGTTCACTAGTTTGAAGCTTAACAGCTTGATGTACTAGTTTGAAGGGATCTAGAAGTTTGACTTGTTCAGCATATTATGAAATGGAAACCAGTACCAACACTAGCACCATTTACAGCAAGAATGTTCCAATTTTCAATGGAACCAACTACCATATGTGGAGAGCAAGAATGCAAGTGGTATTTGCAACCATGGGCATGAACGTGGTGAAATACATACAGGAGGGTTTTGTGGCTCTGAAAGAAAGCAAAAACCCAACCCCAAAGGAGTTAAGGCAATTTGAGATAAATGGGAAGGCCTCAAACATCATTTCATCATTGACAGATGCTAAGTATACTAAAGTGATGGACTGCAAATCTACTAAGGAGATATGGGACAGATTGTAGAAGGTCTATCAAGGTGATGGCAGAGTGAAGGAGGCTAAGCTTCAAGTGTTCAATGAGAGATATGAATCTCTCAAAATGCAAAAGAATGAGACAATACAAGAGTACTTCACTAGGGTTATTGATGCTGTGAATGACCTGAGAAGTAATGGGAAGAACAAAAAGGACTCATCTGTTGTGAAGAAGATTTTGAGAATTTTGCCTGAGAGGTTTGCCTTAAAGGTAGCAGCCATAGAGGAGAGTAGAGATCTCAATTCTATGTCTCTACATGATCTCCAATACAATCTCATTGCATATGAGATGAGGATAAAGTCAATTGAGATCTCCTCAACATTGAAGGTATCAAAGGAGGCAGCTTTCAAAGCTATGAAGCACTTGAAGATAAAAGAAGAGGAAGAATCATCCAATGAGGATGATGATGATGAGGAAGAAAGTGAAGGTGAAGTATTGGCATACTTCACAAGGAAATTCAAAAAAGGGTCTAAGAAGGGAAAAGGACAGTTAGCCTTGAGGTGCTATCGTTGTGGGAAGACTGGATACTTTGCTTTTAAGTGCAAAGTGAAGCTTGATGATGAAGATGAGTCTAATTCAAGATGGAGAAGATCATCATTCAAATCAAAGAAGTCCAGTAAAAGGACTGCCAACCCATAGAGGAAGAAGAAAGACTCATTCAAGAGTTATGTGAGTCAGACAAAAGAAGCTGATGAGGAGGAAGATGAAGACTCATTAGATGAGCATGTCTTTATGGCATCAACACAAGGTGGTAGCTCAACCTCTAAAGAGGAAGAGGAGGTTAATGAAGAAGAGCTAGATCTTGAAGCTAAGCTGGAAGCAGCTTTAAAGGAGATATAAGGAACAGAGCCATAAGAAGGTTAGAAGCTCATATAAAACAAGTTGAAGCTAAGTCTAAGGAAGTTGAAAGTCAAAAAGATGAAATAAGGGCTAAGCATATTGACTTGGAGAGAAGATTTGAAGAACAAATCAAGATATGTGAAGACCTTACCATAGAGCTTGGTTCAAGGGCTTCAAAAATTGAAGAAATGGAGAAAGAGTTGTTGAGATTTTAGCAACAACTCAAAAGTAGTGAAGAGAACTTGCAGAAGCTTGAAATGATAAGAGAAACAAGTTCTGCAAAAGGAAAGAAGAATGAAGAGAAAGTGCAGCAATCTGAGGTTGCATTGGCTAAAGGTAATAAGAATGTGCCACAGAAGTTGAAAGAGAAGGTTGTGACTCAGGAAAAGATAGCGGAGAATAAAGAAGATCTGAAGAAGCAACCTAGTGTGGCAAACAAAAATGGAGAAAAGAAAGTCAGTTGGCAGAGGGTTACGGCTGAATAGAAGAAAGCGAAGAAGGTAACTGAAATGAAAGTCACACAAGCAAAAAAGCCAGCAACTTTGCCTACATAGCAAGTAATGAACACAGAAGAAGACAAACTATGATCAGACCCAAGAAGAGGCAGTTTCAAGGTCATTGCCTTTATTGTGGAGTTTGGGGTCATGAGGCAATTAATTGCTGGTGGAAAAGGCTAGTATATGTCTCCAACTTGAGAAGATATGATGTTGCATACAGGGGGAGACAATACAGAATCCAGAAGAGAACACCTATTGTGAGTTCTTGCACATACTATAAAAGGCAAGGACACATTGACAAGGATTGTTGGTGGAGGCCCAAACCAGTGATTACAAAGAACAATTTTGCTATATTGGCAGACTTGGAGCAGTGTGAAAGGTGCGGGCAAGATGGCCATAATGCCAAGAGATGCATGACACTTCTCCCTGAGCAAGAGAAGGTGCTTAATGGCACAATGAAAACAAGCAGTGCAGTGAAAGCTGAGAAAAAGGAGAAAGCTATCTTCCAGCTAGTTCAAAAGAAGGAATATATAGCAAAAAGGGAGGTGGCTATATAGCTGAAATTGCACTCAAAGCTAACTACAAGGATAAGTAGTGGATTCTTGACAGTGGATGCACTTCACACATGATGGGAGATAAGAGTAAATTGTCAAAGCTAAACAAGTTAAGAGAAGGTAGAGTCAAGTTTGGCAATGATGATTCACTCAACATCAGTGGTCAGGGATCAATACACATTGGAAGAGAAAAGCTAAAAGATGTTCTGTATGTTGAAGGACTTAGATATAATCTAGCATCTATTAGCAAACTATGCATTGAAGACCATAAGATAATATTCACAAAAATAGGTTGCCAGGTAAAGAGTAAAGAAGGCAATACTGTTGCAGCAGGGAAGAGAACAGCTGAAAATTTGTATGTGATTGATGAAGAAAGAGATCTTCTTACAACTAAGACTATGCAAGAAAGAAAGCCAAAGAAAACGTGGACTAGTGCTCATCAAGAAAATCATATTATAGGTGACCCATCAGCAGAAGTTACAACAAGAAGAAGAATTGTGGGAGCTACTGCTTCAGTCTCACAAGTTGAAGTTGAAGAGGCTACACAAGATCTAACTAAATCTCTGCCCTCAAAGCTGTTTGGAAAGTACAAAATGAGTCTATCTGTGTGAATGCCCCCTCAAGCTTGAAAATTAGGTCAATCCTCCATCTCTACTTTGTGAGTTTTTCAAATTTGTAATTAGTTGGCAAAGGAGGAGAGAAGCAACAGTGCAGGAAGAGCTAATAAGAAATGGGGAGTGCATATTTAAGGGGAGTTGAAACTGCTGCATAGTAGCTTTTCTTATGAGTATTGCCAACAATTACAAAGGGGGAGATTGTTCTTCCCACAACCTTATATGGATTGTAATTGTTGTCAACTAAGTTTAAGTGTGCAAGAAAGTAAAGCCATATGGAAGGGTAAGACGGTAAATCCACATGGAAAGGCAAGAACGTAAATCTGCATGGAGGGGAAAGAAAGTAAATCCGCCGCGTAAGGGCAAGAATGTAAATGCGCCACATAAGCGCTATTAAGGTTTCATGGAAGAGATATATAAATGTCTTGGAAGACACAGAACAGGGTGTAGCAATATTAAGCATTCAATAAAACCTAGACAACCGACCAACCAAAGAGAACACCAAACCTTACACAGAAGAACACCAAACCTTACACAGAAGAACACCACTTGCAAAAGAAAAAGTAGTTGTAGTGAACAGTTTCGTCGGAATTGAACAGTGTTATCAGAAATTGAGCAATGTATTTGATAGGGCAAACCTAGAGAGAGAAACTATCAAACACTTGGAAGAGAGAGAAAACGGTAGCCATCGACAGGAAGGAGAGAAACGGTCGACGACCGGGCTGAACGAAGAACAAAGTTGGACAACCGAAACAATTGAGCAGCTGTCGATGGGAAGGAGAAGAAAATGCTGCCATCGACGGTCAGAAAATCGAGTAAAAATAGCAAATACATTAAGAGAGAAGGAGGCGGCCAAAGGGGGGCTGAACATTGAATGTAAGACGACTAATGGCTGAAGGGGGGCTGAACATTGAACGTAAGACGGCTAAAAGGTGGCTGAGGAAGGTGACGAGGAAGTGAAAAACCAATCCATTGGAGTGAGAAACCCAACACGGCTTAATGGCCAAAGGTGGGTGGATGTCAAAGACCTATATAGCCAGATATGGAAGAGAGAGAAACCTGACAGCTAAATCAGAGCAGACCAGCGGGGAGAGAGAGAAACCCGACGGTGAATGGAAAAGTGAAATCCAGTAAGAGAGAAATCTGGCAGTAAGAGAGAGAAATTCGGCAAGAAGGGAGAGAAATTCGGCAAGAAGGGAGAGAAATCCGACTGGACAGCAAGAGAGAGAAACGGATAGGGGAGTCATGAGACAAGGAGACGGGTGAGATCATAAGATGGTGAAAGCAGGAATTGTGTGATACAACGTAGAGAAGGAATTCAGCGAAGATTGAACTTAACATATTTTCAAACTTCTTCAAGAGAGGTTAGAGAGCATTGCAGTGAACTTCTAAGCGGTAGTGGAGCAGCCTTGCAATTCAATAGAGGCAAGACAAGCTAGAAGAAGGGTAGACACAGTAAGTGACAATCCTTTTATTGTACTTGCTTAGTGAAAGGAGCAAAGAATTAAAGACATCCATTGTAACCTATATTCACAAGTATAGTGGATAGTCTCGGTAGAGAGAGAGTCCCTACCATCGTGGATGTACGTCACGTTGACGGAACCATGTAAATCTCATGTGTCCTTAATTTGCTTTACGTTTTGTGTTTTGAATTGAGTTGTGAACGCAGCTAAAGTATCAGTCAACCCATAACCTAACGAAGACCTAAACAAGAATGTCCTAATAGTCTATTAAGCAAGGTGTCTGAAAGGTGACTTTAGGGACTATTATGATTAGTAGGTAGCAATACATCTGCCTTAGTCGAGACTGAGAAAGTGTTTACTTTTAAGAAGAGGTTGAAGTTGTTCACTTACCTGCGAATTGCGAATTGTAGTGATATTGATTCACCCCCTCTTTCAGTATCACAAACTAGTAAATCCTAGAGAGAAGTCGGGAACTTCAAAACCCAAAGGAGTTAATAGATTAAAACCATATACAATTTCAAACAAAGAGTAACTACTAGTAGAATGAACACTTCTATCATACACAAACTTGACATGTGGTGAACAATCTTCCCATATTTTCAAATTTGTTCAAATAATAGCACACAAAAGAGTAGAAAAAGTTTGATTAACCACCTTAGTTTGCCTGTTAGTATGTAGATGACAAGTAGTTGAAAACAATAGCTTAATACCATACATACGCCACAAAGTCTTCTAGAAGTAGCTTAAGAACTTTGTATCTCGGTCTGAAACAATGCTTCATGGCATGCCATGCAAATGTACTACTTCTCTAAAGAGTAAGTCAGCCATATTGTTTGCATCATTAGTTTTATGGTATGGGATGAAGTGTGCCATCTTTGAAAATATATCAACAACAACAAAAACAGAATCCCAACCCTTTTTTTCCATGGCAATCTCATTATAAAGTCCATAGATAAATTAACCCAGGAATGGCTAGGTATGGGTAAAAGGGTATATAAGCCATAGGGTAAACCTCTAGATTTAGCTTGTTTGCATGTTATGCATTTCTCACATACCCTCTCAACATCTTGTTTCATTTATGGCCAAAAGAAATGTTCCTTTAGGACATTTAGGGTTTTCCTAATTCTGAAATGACCCATTAGACCAACCTCATGAACTTCTCTTACAACTAACTCTCTCAAAGAACTCATAGGCATGCATAAAAGATTGTTCCTAAATAAGAAACCCTTATGCTTATAAAACATCTCAAAGGCTAACGTCTCACATGCTCCATACACATTAGAAAAATCAAGATCATTCACATATAAATCCTTAATATGTTCAAATCCTAATAAGTTTGTAGTAAATGTAAAGATAAGGGCATACTTGCGAGATAATGCATCAGCTACCACATTTTCCTTACCTTGTTTATATTTGATGATGTAGGGAAAGGTCTTAATGAATTGAATCCACTTGGTATGTCTTTTGTTCAACTTTCCTTGTCCCTTCAAGTACTTCAAAGATTCATGGTCAATATGGATGACAAACTCCTTGGGCCAAAGGTAATGTTGCTGTGTCTCCAAAGCCCATACCAATGTATACATCTCTTTATCATAAGATAATTAAGGCATGCTTTACTTACCTTTTCATTAAAGTGAGAAATTAGACCTCTTTCCTGCATCAAAATAGCTCCAATGCCAATACCTGAAGCATCACACTCAATCTCGAAAGCTTTTGCAAAGTTAGGTAATGTAAGTAAGGGTGGAAAACTTAATTTTTCCTTGATGCAATTAAAAGCCTTGTCTTGGTCATTACCGCACCTAAAAATCATGTTCTTTTTTATAAGCTCAGTGAGTGGTGCAACAATGGTGCTAAAGTCCTTAACAAAGTATCTATTGAAACAAGCTAGACCATGAAAGCTACGCATATCACTAATTGACTTAGGTGTAGGCCAATCTTGAATTGCCATAACTTTTTCCTCATCAACCTCAACACCTTTAGCACTAACAACATAGCCAAGAAATGTGATTTGATTAGTACAAAAGGAACATTTTTGTAAGTTAGCATAAAATTTCTTACAACATAAAACACTTAGAATAGAACGTAAATGATCAAGTTGCTCTTTTAGGGTTTTATTATAGACAAATATCATCAAAATATACAACTATAAATTTACCAATGAATGGATACAAAACATGATTCATTGGTCACATAAAAGTACTTGGTGCATTAGTGAGACCAAATGGCATAACAAGCTATTGATACAAACCATACTTAGTTTTGAAAGCTATTTTTCACTCATCTCCCTCTCTCATCTTATTCTGATGATATCCACTTTTCAAATCAATCTTAGAAAAGACACATGAATCATGCAATTCATCCCATATGTCATCTAATCTAAGTATGGGGTGATAGTGATTATGTTGATTGCTTAACAATCAACACACATCCTCTAAGTCCCTTCTTTTTTGGGTACAAGTAGGATAGGAATAGCACATAGACTCTTGCTTTCCCTCACATATTATTGGAAATAAGCTCCTCAACCTACCTTTAAAGCTCCTTTGTCTCCTTAGGATTACTCTTATATGGTGGCTGCTTAGGGTTGGATGCACATGGGATGAAATCAGTTTGATGCTTAATTCCTCTATTAGGTGGCAATCCACTTACGACATCATCAAGGAATACATCTTCAAATTCCTACAATAGAGCAACAACAACACTAGTTGAAGATGGGTCAAACTTGTTAGTGTTAAAATAAGCCTCCTTGTACAAAAGTATGATCATATGCTGTTTGGCATAGAATGCTCTATTGAGATCACTTTCGTTTGCATAGAGACTTTCTCTTTTCTTTTCTTTCTCTTGTGTCCTCACATTTTATCCTCTTTTCTCTTTTATCAATCTATCTTTTCTATTCACTCTTATTTCTAATCCTTAATTGATCCTCATAAGCTTGTTGAGGTGATAATGGTACAAGAGTGACAGGTTTTTCATTCATTACAAAGGAATATTGATTCTTGAAGCCATTATAAATAATTTACCTATCATATTGCCCGCATGCATAGGTACAAAATCACATAAAACATCATCATGGTACCTTCTGATAGAAAATGATATGAGCACTTTCTTATTTACCATGACTTCACCACTCTTATTCAACCATCAAAGTTTAGATGGCCTAGGATGCTTCATAGTAGGTAAATCCAGCTTCTCAACTATAGTTATGCTAGCAACATTAGTACAACTCCCACCATTAATAATCATATTACATACCTTATGTTTGATGAGACACCTTGTCTAAAAGATGTTATCTCATCGCACCTCATTTTCTTCCTTTACTTGCACATTCAATGCTTGCCTTAAAACAAGAGCTACTCCATTAACTAGATACTCCTTTCCATTACTTTCACCGTTTAATGATGGCATAGACTCATCATTTGATTCACTTTTAGTTTCAATATCGCCATTACTTCTCAAGATCATTGCACACTTATATGGATGTTAAGATGCAATGTGACCCTTGCCTAAATTCCTAAAACATTTAACATCTCTATTTCTACCTAATTGGAGTTCAAAATTACTTGTCTCCCTGCTAAAACCCATATTCTTGTGCTTGGGTAGCTTAGCTTTGGACTTATAATTGGCCATCTCATCCCTATTGCTCCAATTTGGCTTCCAATATAAGGTAGAACCTAAATTCTACCCAAATTGTGTGGAGCCTTTTTGTTTAAATTGCCTTTCAACTTTCATTGCCATACGCACCATGTCTTTTAATTCCACATAGTGTTGCAATTCAACTATGTTTGCTATGTCCCTATTTATCCCTTGTAGAAATCAAGCCATGGTTACCTCTCTATCATTTTCTACATTCACCCTAATCATGGTAATCTCCATTTCCTTATGGTAGTTCTCCACACTTTTGGTGCCCTTAGTGAGCCCTTGCAACCTTTGGTACAACTCCCTATAATAGTGATTAGGGACAAACCTCCTCATGATAGCCTTCATCTCTTCCAATGTATCAATAGGCCGCTCATGATTCCTTCTCCTCATCAAAACAAGTTAATCCCACCAAATAATAGCATAATATGTAGATTCAACTGCAGTAAGCTTTACCTTTTTCTCCTAAAAATAGTTATGGTAGTCAAAGACCAATTCAACCTTCTTCTCCCATTCTAGGTATGCATCAGGATCGTTCTTACCTTGGAATAGAGGAATTGTCATTTTTATACTACCCAAATTATGGTCATAGGTGCTTTGCCTCCCAAATTCTCTTTGAACCCTTATGTTGTTAGCAATTCTAACCAGTGTAGTTTGATCATCAAATTCATCATCTTCATGGTCATAGGCACATCTTAACTACCTTTTTGCTTTATGAGCCTCATATTCCCCATGTCTCCTTTGCAACTCTGCTATTGTATTAGCTTGCTCCTCCATCCTCTCCCTTATATCATTAAATACGGTATTCATGTGATTAAATTGTTGTTGCATAGATTTGATCATGAAGGACACATCACCAGCTCCCTCCTTAGTTATACCTTTGTCTTTGGATGTCAAGTATTACTTCTGCCCAAAATAATTAAGATACCTCACAAAACACTCCCTTATGTGTGTCACTCAAAAGATGGTGACACACTCCCTCGTATTTACACTCATTATGACTTTTTCTTTATATGAACTTTCACTCTTACCTTTTACCATATGAATTTTTCCTTTTAGCTCTACAAAGAACTAAATAATGTAATTCAAGGGTATTGATTTTGAATGCAATAAGATAAATGGTGTAGAATTTAACAAATTAGAAAACAAGGAATCAAAAATGAAAAAGATAACAAGGCAAACAAATTTAATGAACTAACCTCACAAAAATTAGGACAAGGGTAATAAAACCTAAAAGACAAACTTGGCTAACAAAATAGGAAAATAGATTGTAGAATTGCAGTTGAGCAAAAAAAAAAATTTTATTATTATTGTGGCCAATATGACCAAACTGTTATCCTTATCAATAATTTGAATTTGATGTTCTCTTTCTTTTGTTCTTCTTCCTTCTTTTTTTCTTTTTTTTTTCAACAAAAAACAACAGTAGAATACTTAGATATAGCAATTGGAATTGAAATTAGCACGTTTATGAGCTTAAACAAACAAGCAAAGAGAGAAGGATTGCAAAAAAACATATTTGTGCATTTGAATGGTAATGTACATATTAGCCAAACTAAACTGAAATAAATAAATCGCAAGGTAAAAAAATGAAGAGTGGGTGGAATCAACCTAATTTAGAACCAGACTCTAATACTAACTATTGGGAAAAATTGAAAAAAAGACATGGCTTAAGGACCTAACGCACACAAGGAATTAAAGAACAACCAAGAAAGCTAAACCAAAGTCTAATAACTCAAACCCTAGACCCATCATTTGAAGGAGCATGAACCTAAGGTATTTAAGAAGGATATGGATGTCACACTTCAGAAAAGAAAGGAATTTGGATTGATAGGTTTAGTGATAAAGAACCTACTAGGCAACCTACTCTAGAACTTTTCAATCAAATTATTATGCACATCCCAAAAAGTTAGGAAATAAGTTGAATTGATCAGAGTAGAACCCTTAGGAGACTAAGTCCTAAAAGCCTTAATCTTATGATACCATAAAAGTTGATCACTCTTTTGATAAGTCAAGACATTGTACTCTTCCAAGAACACAAGAAAGCAAAGCAAAGCTTGCTAAAAATACCTTAATCTTATTGATTCTTGTTTTACATAATCGTGGATTTTATATAGGCAATATCATAATCTTATAAGGAAAAGGTGTTTCTTAACATACTTATATAAGAAAAACTTAATTACAAGAGATCTCTTTAATTAAGGAATACAAATTTGGCTTGATGTATAAATTGTTAAAAAGACTACAATTATTAATAGTACATATAAAAGTCAAAGTAAAAACTCTAACTAATGTATTAAGACTTGGTCAAACCTACAAGTCCAAATAAATCCAAGTTAAGCCTTTTTACATGTATATTTGGCCTTAACTTAAAATCATCAACCCAAAACAAAATAGGCCCCTTAATACAACTTAGCATTTGGAATAAGCCTCTACTTAGCTTGGTCATGTGACTTAGACTTATATCATGGGCTCTAAGTTTTGTTCTTCAAGTTCTAAGCCTTGTCCATCATCTTGCGCATAAAGATAAGTGATTATCTTTGGTGTAACATTGGAAAGTTTTAGAACAATCTTAGAATCTTCTAGAGTAGCCTCTTTGTTATGCATTTCCATGATTAAGCCTTACAAAACCTCTTTCATCTTCTTTATGCCTGCCCTAGGCATTAGACCACTAATTCCTTGCAAGGATCTTGGGAATCATTGCTTTGTTTCACTTGATTAGCACCTTATTCTCCATCATTTAGTAAGATGACACATTTTACTGCATGTTCAAAAACCAATGATGCAATGCATAATGTTGATTTGTTCTTTAAAGAGATTGTTCACCTACATGGTTTGCTTAGAACAATAGAAAGTGATAGAGATGTTAAGTCCTTAAGTCTTTTTTGGCATACTGTATGGAACAAGTTAGGAACTAAACTTTTGTTTTCTGCTATTGCAGATCCTCAAAGGGATGGACAAACTAAAGTAGTTAATAGGATACTTACAACTTTGTTATGTGGTATCATTCAAAAGAACTTAAGACAAGTTTTTATGTAAGAAGATTGTTCATTCTACTACTTCTTATTCTCCTTTTGAAGTTATGCTTGACTTAAATCCTTTGACACCTTTGGACATCTTACCTTTGCCTACTAATGAATGTGCTAATTTTGATGATCAGCATAAGGCAAATTTTGTTAGGGATTACATGCCAAGGTTTGAGCTCATATAGAGAGGAAGAATGAACAATATGTAAAGCAAGCCAATTAGGGGCATGTGAAGGTTGTTTTTGACCTTAGTGATTGGGTTTAGGTTCACTTGCATAAGGAAAGGTTTCCTACACAAAGGAAATCTAGGTTGCAACCTAGAGAGGATGAGCCTCTTCAAGTATTGGTGGGGATCAATGAAAACACCTACAAGCTAGATTTGCTAAGCAACTATGGTAGTGTGAGTGCTACTTTTAATGTTGCTGATTTATCTTTGTATGATGTACATGATTCGAGGATGTATCCTTATAGCATTATGATGTTTACTTGGCTATATAAAGGTTACAACTATGTAAAATGAAGATAATTAATAATATTGAGGTATTTTCAACAAACTTTGCCTTGCTTTTTTTGTTTTTGGCCGAATACATGATCTAGACTTATCAAAAGAGTGATCAACTTTTCTGGCATCTTAAGATTGGAGTTTTTAGGACTTAGTTTCCATAAGGTTCTAATATGATCAATCCAACTTATTTCTTTGCTTTCAAGCGTGTGCAAAATAATGTGATTCAAAGGTTCCTAGCACAAGTCACTTAATACGTTCTTTATCACTTTTCCTCATAAATCTCATTTTGTTTCTTGATTTGAGACTTGATCTTTTCTTGGAAATCCTTTATTGCCTTAGTTCATAGATCAACATTGAGATGCATCAAATCCTTGCTTGGCAAGGGCAATAAATCCGTGGGAGTTAGTGGATTGATTCCCTAAAGGACTTTAAAAGGAGAACAGCTTGTGGTACGATTATGAGCTCAATTATAGGTGAACTTGGCATGAGCAAGCTTTAAATCCCAATCTTTATGATTTTTGGATGCCAAATTTCTGAAGATGGTTATTGTCACTATGACCCTTTCACTCAAATTTTTGGCTTTGTGATGGTACTAAGTCACATTAAGTGTCAACCAATTCCCACACATCAGGCCAAGAACACTTACAAGAATGACCTCCCAACCTATTTACTTTCCTCAAAGCACAAAGGATTTGCCAAGGCCTCCCACATAAGTGTTTTCTCTCCACTTTTTCGTATAGCCCTTGGCTACCACACTACTCATATGTATAGTGTTAGTAGTTGACACCCCTAACTACTCAATGTCATACACGACTTGACTATCAAGTCAATCACACATAGTAAGGATCCCATTCTTGGGAACACATGCCCACTTCATCAAAGACTTGATCAACCACCTTCTTTGGCTACTCATGTTCTCCTTCTCTTAAGGAGTTCATGCAAACACATTGACTTGAATTGGGCTTCTAGAAAACTTGCCATTTCTACCACCTACTCCCACATTTTGATGGATATCAACACCTATGATCCCCTATTTTATGGTGTATCAAAATCTAATTTGTTTTACACCCCAAGCCCTTGACTTGTTGGCTATCCCACAATTAGTCTCATTTAGCATTGGCCTAATTGGCCTGTGCGCAAACACATGACAATGCTATAGCCAATTGCTAGAGCACATGTTAGCCCTTGGTAACTTTGGTGAGAGACATAGATTACCACCTAAAAAGCATTAAGGAATCTAGCCATTTGGTAGAAGGAAGCATTGATGTGTTTGAACTATCACTTAGTGGATAAAAGCACAATGGTGCTCCCTACTACACCAACCAATAATCCAAATGCCTTTCTCCCTTGATGCCAAGCCCTTAACCTCCCATATCATTCTACAATAAAAATGTGCTTGATACACTTGCTTGATTAGGTGTTTACTCCAAATTTCTCATGCAAGAATTGGAGCAATGTGCCACCAATTTGCTTGCATTCTAAAGCCAACAGGAGTAAGCAACTAACAGCTACAATGTGTGATTAACAACTTTTGTTTGCCTATCAATTTGTGGGTGGTATAAATTGATAAAAAAAAGAAAAAACTTTGTTCCAAGTTTAATGTATAAAGTTTTCCAAAAGTTGCTAACAAATTTGCTATCCCAATTTGAAATGATGATATAAAGAACTCCATGGAGTCAAATAATCTCACAAAAATACAAGTCAACAATATAAGAAACATTATGGATTTTGTAGGAAGGCATGAAATAAGGTATTTTTGAGAATGACATGCGACCATCATAAAAGCATCCTTTTGTTCATAGCCTCCCATGGAACATTGGGCATCAGCAATGGTGTGTATAATCCTTCTGCAAGAACATGGCTCTTGTCCTTTTGGCACATCGCACAATGCATCACACAATGCTTACGGTTACTTCCAAGCCAAAGTCTTGTTAACTCCAAAGTGACCAGCTCCTACATGGACTTCTCGAACATGTGGGACTCTAGGGAATGTATGACTTGTTATCCTTGAAGAGAAAACCATTTTGGACATGGAAATAGTCTACTATATCTTTCTTGCATTGACAAATATAGAAGAGGTCTATATCATCAACATAGAGTTCTTTAATTAACTCAAATCCAATTAGCTTAGAATCCATCAAGGTTAGAAAAGAATTCCTTCAAGGAGAACGTTGGCTACTAAATTCATACATGTACTTGTGTTTGATCACAAGAGAGTAGGATTGAACATACTCAACCCATTTAGCATGCCTTTTGTTTAGTTTTTGATATGAACTCCAATTATATGTAAGCAGAACCCAACACCAATATTGGTATAGGATCATTCTAACAAAGGTTAAGGGAATTGGAGTTCTGACCCAATGATTATAAACAACCAAGAATCAGAATTATAAGATGACATCACTCCTAACAATAACAACATTGAAGAAGATAAGTCTATTGAACCCACACACTCAAGTATGAAAGTTCAGAATTAGTTCTCAAAGAACCAGAGATAATAGCTCATACACTCATGAAAATGGGTCTGCTCCCTCCAGCCACCCTTTTTGCCCCTTTTATATGCTAACCCCTAAAAACCCTAGCTAATAAGATGGGCTTATTAAGGAAATTCGTCCAACTCACTAAATAATAATAAAAACCCATGAAAATAACCCATTAAGATGCTGAAATTCTTTTAACCCACCACATAGCAATATAACCCATGAAATAATCCATTTAAATGCCAAACATGGGCTCCCAAATCCAACTTCCTTCCTAAGGCCATGGTTCTCAAATTCCTCCATAGATGACACATTTGCAAGTTCTGGTGAAGCCTCCATCATCCTTAACTCATACCTAGCAACTTCCTAATAATAAATGTCTCACGACAAGTTGTTGAAAGCTTCCTTTATTTTCTTTGACCATGCCCTTATCATTGGTCCTTCAAGGTTTTACAAAGCATCAACTCCCTTGTTGATTAGAGCTAGTACATTATGGCTTCCATCACCATAGTTGCTTGGTACCTCTATCTTGTAAGCATTATCATTAATCCTATTGAAGACTTAATCAGGTCCATCTCATCGTGGTTACAATTTGGACTTTCTTTATGGGGGAAATCGTTCATTCCTTATATGCACCCATACCCAATCACTAAGTTCAAAGACAACCATCACGCACCTCTTATTAGCTCAATTAGCATACTACTCTTTCTTCCTTTCAATGTTAGCCCTAACTGATGGAAGCCATATTGTATCGACGCAAATCAATAAGGGAGTTGATGCTTTGCAAAACCTTGGACCACTAATGACAAGGGCAAGGTCAAAGAAAATAAAGGAAGCACTCAACTTATTATGCAACATTTACTTATAGGAAATTACTAGGCATGAATTAAGGATGATGGAGGCTTTACTAGGGCTTGCAAATATGTCATTTGTGGAGGAATATAAAAACCATGACCTTGGGAAGGAAGTTGGAGCTGATAGCCTATGTGTGGGCATTTAAATGAGTTATTTTCATAGGTTATTGTTATATAGTGTATTGGACAAATTTTAGCATCTAAATGGGTTATTTTCATGGGTTTTTATTATTATGTAGTGAGCTAAATGAATTTCATTAATAAGTCCATCTTAACAACTAAGATTTTTGGGGGTTAGCATATAAAAAGGGAAAAAGGATGGCTAAAGGAGGTAGAATTTTTTTTATGAGTGAATGAGCTATTTTCTCTAGTTCTTTAAGAGCTAATTTTGAACTTTGATAATTAAATATGTTGGTTCAATATACTTATCTTCTTCAACTTTGTCATTGTTGAGAGTGGTGTCTGAATCTTATAATTCTTGATCTTGGTTGTTTTATAATTGTTGGGTGAGAACTCCTATTCCTTAACCTGTGTTAGAATGATTCTATACCAATATTAGTGTTGGGTTCCATTTGCATATAATTGGAGTTCATATCACCAACCTTAACATGTAAATCCTTCGCAAATTCTACCTTTTTATTACCATTAATATTAGCATGTTTATTAGTAGACATAGATAAAATATCCAAAGGAGTTAAAGAATTAATTCTATAAATAACTTTATAAGGTGACAATGAAGTAGTACAATGAACAAGTGTATTGTAAGCAAACTCAACATATGGCAAACAATTTTCCCATTACCTTATGTTCTTTTGAATAATAGCAAATAACAAAGTAATAAGTGTCCTATTGACTACTTCAATTTGTCCATCCATTTAAGGAAGTGCAATAGTAGAAAATAAGAGTTTAGATCCCAATTTATTCCATAAGTGTACCAAAAATGACTTATGAACTTAATATCCCTATCACTAATAATAGTTCTTGGCAAAACATGCAAACGCACCACTTCTTTAAAGAAGAACTCAGCAATATGTATTGCATCATTGGTATTAAAACATGCAAAAAATCAACCATTTTACTAAACCTTATCAACAACAACAAATATGTTATTCCTACCACTATGAAACCTTATTAATCCAAATAAAGTCCATAGAAATATTAGCCCAAGGTTGGTTAAGCATAGGTAAAGGTGTATACAAGCCATGTAGTTTAACTTTAACCTTTACTTTTCTACATGTAATGCACTTATCATAAACAGATTGCACATCATGCATCATATTAGGTCAATAAAAATGCTCATGCAATATATCTAGAGTCTTCTACACACTATAGGGCCCTATCAAACCAACCTTATGAGTTTCCTTAACAAGCCACTCATGAATAGAACACATAGGCACATATAATTTATCCCTCTTAAATAGAAATCTTTCATGCCTATAAAAATTACTAAATGCACATTTATCTCATGTATTAGATACTTGGCCAAAATTAGAATCATTAGCATATATAAGTCCTTAAGCAATTCAAAACCAAGTAACTTAGTTTGTAAAGAAGTATGCAATACCTTTGTATCTCTTGGCAGTAGGCATGAAGTCTATTTGTACTTAATTCCACTACAAGGAGGTAATCCATAGGGAATCTCTTCAGAAAATAAATTTTCAAACTCTTGCAATAACAAAATAACCACACTAGGTAAAGAGGAGTTAAGATCATTAGATAGAAAGTAAAAATCCTTGTACATAAATACAAGTAGTTGCTACCTTGCAATCACAGTACTCTTAACCTTACTTTCCCTAGCAAACAAACTCATCCACTTACTTTTCTCTCTTGCTTTACTCTCAGCATTACCCTTTCCACTTGAGTTTTCCCTATTAGCCTCACTTTCTTTCTCTTCCATTGACCATTCAGCCACTTTGCTTTTCTTTTCTTCTTTTTCTATCATTTGTTCTTTTCTTATTTTGCACTCTCTTGCTATCTTAATTTGGTCTACATATGCTTCAAAATGTTTGAAAGGAGTTAATACAACAATATGATTTTTAATTACAAAAGAGTATTTATTCTTGTAGTCATCATGAGTAACTTTACTATCAAACTATTATAGTTGACCAATATGTATATGACCAACTTGCATTAGTGCCACAACACAAATAACCTCATCCTTGTCATTGCCAATAGAAAAGGAACTAAAATTTCCTTGATTACTCTATTTTCTCCACAATCATTCAACCATTTTAGCTTATATGGCTTAGGATACTTAAAAGTATCCAAATTTAGCGTATCTACCAACAAAGCATTAGTAACATTAGTACAACTTCCAATATGAATAATCATGCTACATACCTTGTCTTTAATATGGCATCTTATATGGAAAATGTTCTCACATTGCTCCTCATCATTATCATCCTTAGGCTAAATACTTAATGCATGCCTTGCAACTAGCATATCTCCATAAATAGGATCTTCAACATTAACATCAACATCAAAACAATCCTCTAGTGGTGGCATGTCATTATCACTTGAACTAATACTTCTATTTCATAATTTTCCAACAAGATCATAGCTCTTTTATTTGGACATTAAGAAGTAATATATCCATGCCCTTGATACCTAATGCACTCAGTATTATGGGATTTAAAAGAATATTTGGTTAGAAGAAGATTTGTTTCAGCTTAACTCTAGAAAAGCAACCAAATCCTTTGTCTTTGCATCTTCTTTTGACTTTGAGGCTGATTTGGTGTCTTTCCAAGTTGCCTTCCATGTAGAATTAGATGTCGAACCAGATTTGGACCCTTTGGACTTGTTTGTTTCTTCACCTTGATAGTCTTATGCCACAACACCTCCATCTTCAAATAATGCTGCAAATCCATTACATTAGCAATCTCCATATTCATACTACTAAGAAACCTTGCCATTGTAGCCTCTCAATCTTCTTTTATATTAGCTCTAATCATGGTTATCTCCATATCCTTGTAATTGTCCCCACACTTATGGACCTTAGCCCTTGTAACTTTCTATGCATGTCTTTGATGGAGGTCCACTTGTATCATTACCAAACAACCAAGGAATTGATGCTTTAGATAATCTTGGGAGTCTAATGACAAGGGTGAGATCATAGAAGGCTTGAGAAGTGCTTAATAGTTTAATTTGTCAAGTCCAAGACCAAGAAGTTGCACGGAATGATTAGTTGAGGATGGAAGCATCCCAAGGGCCTTTTAACATGTTTTATGTGAGGAATGAGCAATACAAAGGCTGGGATCTTAGAGTAAAGGAAACTATGAGGCTACGAAATAAGTTTCAGACCAAGGCATGCAAGCATCAAGTGTCATGATTGCAGCAACCTTGATAACACAGTAGGTCCAATGGTTGGACACCAATAGGCATTGGGACAAATTGATTCTTTGGGGTTTTAACTAACAATTGGACTGAGCTTTTACTTATTTTGAACCACATAATGCATATAGAGTTTAGTACTTTATATGGAATTGTTATTTGGAAAACTTTGCGGGCTTGTGTTGTATTTCTTTAATATGGTAACTAGAGTTTATGTATTATATATATTTATAAATACGACTATAACTTGGTAGGAGCAAACAGGCATTAGAATATAACTTTACAACTACAAGAGACATTATTTTCTCTTATGTTTTAAATACAAACGAGCATATTTCTATTGGTTCTTTGTGAACTTGTTCATTAGCATGATTGATTTTGTTTTTCATCTTCTTCAACCTTGTGTTGAATAGGAGTGGCATCTAATCCTTCTATAATTCTTGTTCATGGTTGATTTATAATCATTGGGTCAGAATTGTTTATTTTATAACTATCTTCAAACAATCCTAGTGACATCAATTTTGGTGTTGGGTTCCAGTTTATTATAATTGGAGTTCGCATGAGGGAAGGTAAGAGTAAGAAAAACTAGGGACATCAAATGCTTTAGATGTTTGGGTAGGTGTCATGTAGCTTCACAGTGTCTTAACAAGAGAACCATGCACCTTAGAGAGAATGGTGACTATAAGACTAGTAGTAAAGCTAGTGATGAAGACCAAATGTCACCTTTAGATGATGTTGGTGATGTTGATGGGATAAAGTATCCAGAGCATGGTAGAAGGCTTTTAGTAGAAAGGAGAGCCCTTAGTGTGCAAGTTAAGGGGGATAATGTTGGGATGCAATGGGAAAATATTTTCCATACCAGGTGTTTAGTTAAGGATAGACTTTGTTGCTTGATCATAGATGGAGGTAGTTGCATTAATGTACCTAGTATAGAGTTGGTGGAGAAATTGAACTTGCACACAACTAGACAATGTAAGCCATATAAACTGCAGTGGTTAATTAACAATGGTAAGGTAAGAGTGACTAAGTAAGTGATTGTTCCATTTACAATTGGTAGGTATAAGGATGAGGTTACATGTGATGTTATGCCTATGCAAGATGGTCATTTGCTATTAGGATGGCAATGGCAATTCGATAGGAGCGTAACACATGATGGGTACAAAAATAGGTATACTTTCACCATGGAGGGAAATCCCATGACACTTGCTCCACTAACCCCTAAACAGGTTTATGAAGACCAACTGAGACTTTTTGAAAATGAATGAAACAAAATAAGTGAAAAGAAAGAGAAAAGAGAGAAAAATGAGATTGAGAGATAGAAAAGGTGAGAGCAAACACTTGATAGTGCTAAACATAAGAGTGGTAAGGCACAAAATAAAATTAAGTGACAGCAAGTGAGTGTGTATCCCGAAGGAGCTGATGTGAGAGTTGCCTTCCATGCTAGTCCATAAATGTATTTGACGCTTTATGAGGATGCCTATCTTGCTAGCATTGATAGCACTCCTTGTGTTCCTAGTAGTGTTTCTTCTTTGTTGTAGGAGTTTAATGATGAATTCTTTAAGGATGTACCAAATGGATTGCCACCATAAATGGGAATTCAGCATTGTATTGACCTGGTATTTGGAGTAACTATTCCTAAGAAGCCAACATACTGGAGTAACTCAGAGGAGACAAAAGAACTTCAAAGGTAGGTTGAGGAATTGATGAAAAAAGGGTATGTGAAAGAAAGAATAAGTCCATGTGCAATGTTTGTATTGCTAGTGCCAAAGAAAGATAGGTCATGGAGAATGTATGTCAACTATTGAGCCATTAATAAAATTACAATTAAGTATCGACACCCTATACTTAGATTTGATGACATGCTTGATGAATTGCATGGTGCATGTGTCTTTTCAAAAATTGATCTCAAAAGTGGATATCACCAAATTAGAATTAGGGTAGGTAATGAATTGAAAACTACATTCAAAACTAATCATGGTTTGTATGAGTGATTATGTTTTTTTGATTAACCAATGCACCTAGCATGTTAGTGAGATTAATGAATCATGTTTTAAGACCAAATGGAAATTCTTGGTCTTCTATGTTGATTATATTTTAGTATATAGCTATTCTTTAAAGTCTTATGTCGAACACTTGCGTTGTATGCTAAATGTGCTAAGTAAAGAAAAATTGTATGCTAACATGAAGAAATGTACCTTTTACACTGATCATGTCATTTTTCTTAGGGTACATTATGGCTCCTAATGGCATTGAGGTTGATCTTGAGAAGGTTAAGGATATCTAAGAATGGCTTATACCAAAATGTTTAGGTGATGTAAGGAGTTTCCATGATCTATATAGTTTTTATAGGAGGATTATTAGGGATTTTAGCACTATAGCCACATTATTGATAGAGGTCATTAAGAAAAGTGTAGGATTTAAATAGAGTGGTGAACAATAAGTGGCATTTGAACTATTAAAATCTAATTTGTGTATTTTGACATTGAATGTCATGCATCGGGCATTGGGGTGGAAGGCGTACTCATGTAAGTGAAATGTCTTATAGCATTCTTTAGTGAAACATTAAGTGGGGCTGTATTAAATTATCCAACTTATGATAAGGAATTATATGCAATTGTTGGAACTTTAGAAACTTAGTAGCACTACCTTAGGCCTAGGGAATTTGTAATGCACACTAATCATTAGTCACTCAAACATTTGAAGGGTCAAGGTAAATTAAACAAAAGACATGCATAGTGGACAAAATTCATAGAAACATTTCCTAATGTGATTCAATACAAGGTAGGTAAGGAAAATGTGGTTGCTGATGCATTGTCACATATGTACACCTTAATTAGCACCTTAAGCACTAGGTTATTAGGTTTTGAGTATATCTGATACGAACTTTGATTATATGTAAATGAAATCCAATTCCAATGTTGGTATAAGATCATTCTAATAAAGGTTAAGGGATTGGAGTTCAACCCAATGATTATAAACAACCAAGAACTAGAACTATAGGATTTAGACACCACTCTTAACAATGAAAATATTGAAAAAGATAAGTCTATTGAACCAACACATTGAAATATGAAAGTTTAGAATTAGTTCTTAAAGAATTAGAAAAAATAGCTCATTCACTCATTAACAAAGTTCAACCCCCTCCAACCATCCTTTTTCCCTTTTTATATGCTAATGCTAAAAAACCTTAACTACTAAGATGGGCTTATTAATGAAATTCGTCCAACCCATTACATAACAATATAACCCATGAAAATAACCCATTTAAATGCCCAAACACGGGCTCCCAACTCCAACTTCCTTTCCAAGGCCATGGTTTTCATAGTACTCCATAAATGATACATTTGCAAGCCCTGGTGAAGCCTCCATCATCCTTAATTGGTGCATAGCAACTTCCTATAAGTAAATGTCATACAACATGTTGTTGGGTTCTTCTTTTATTTTCTTTGACCTTGCCCTTGATGTTGGTGGTCCAAGGTTTTGCAAAGCATCAACTCCCATGTTGATTTGAGGTAGTATAATATGGCTTCCATCAATATCATTGACTTGTATGCTACAGATGCTGATTTCGGTAATGTTTATACTGCTTGTGAGAATATTGACTTTGGTAAATTCTATAAACATGAAGGTTACTTGTTTAAGGAAAATAAATTATGTATTCCTTAAGGGTCTATTAGAGAATTGCTAATGTAAGAGCCTCATAAGGGAGGTTTGATAGGTAATTTTGATATTCAAAAGACTTTAGATGTTTTGAGTGAACATTTCTTTTGGCCATATATGAAATGTGATGTTGGATTGCCTTTAGAAGTCCCTAGTGAACCTTGGATTGCTATATCAATAGATTTTCTACTTGGTATACCAAGGTCAAAAAAGGGCCAAGATAGTCCACAAAAGACCCAAGGGAGAAAAACCCTTACTTTCTATTTCACTTAAAGTTGTTTGATTTTTCAGAGTTTACAAGGGTGCCTATTTATAGGCTAAGATAGCTTTAATCTTTTTGGCTCTAGCTCGTGTTATTGAGATTTTGGAATGTGCAAAAGATCTCTTGCATCCATTGAAGCTCTAGCTCATGTTATTGGGCCTAAATGTAATGTGCGATGGACCTCTTGCATCCATTGAAGCTCTAGCTCGTGTTCTTGCATCCACTGAAGCCTTCCACCCATCATCTCTACGGTTCTCATCATTCTTCCTCTCCTCAAAATGATTTATCCCTGAATCATCACCTATATCAAAATGGGAAAGATCAGAAATGTTAAATGTTACACTTACATTATACTCATCGAGAAGGTCCAACTTATAAGCATTGTCATTAATTCGTGCTACAACTTGAAAGGGACCATCTCCTCTAGGTTGTAGCTTTGAACACCTTTGAGTTGGAAACTATCTCTTAAGCCTGTACTAATGCATACATCTCTTTTTCATAAGTAGGATAATTAAGGCTTGCTCCACTATAGGTGATGATCAAAATGAATTCTAGGGTTTTACTATAGACCAAAATATCATCAAAATACACAACTAAAAATTTACCAATGAATGGATGCAAAACATGATTCATTAATCAAATAAAAGTGCTTGGAGCATTAGTGAGACCAAATGGCATAACAAGCCATTGATACAAACCGTACTTAGTTTTGAAAGCTGTTTTCCATTCCTCTCCCCCTCTCATCTTAATCTAATGATATCCACTTTTCAATTCAATCTTAGAAATGACATATAAACCATGCAATTCATCCAACATGTCATTTAATCTAGGTATGGGATAACGATACTTTACAATGATTTTACTGATTGCTTAATAATCAACACACATCCTCTAAGTCCAATTTTTTTGGGTACAAGTAAGACAGGAACAACACATGGACTCATGCTTTCCCTCACATATCCTTTGGAAATAAACTCCTCAACCCAACTTTGAAGCTCTTTTGTCACCTCAGGATTACTCTTATATGCTGGCTGGTTAAGGATGGATGCACCTAGGATGAAATCAATTTGATGCTTAATTCCTTTATTAGGTGGCAATCCACTTAGGACATTGTCAGCCAATATGTCTTCAAATTCTTGCAATAAAGTAACAACAACACTAGGCAAAGATGGGTCAAACTTGTTAGTGTGAAAATAAGCCTCCCTATACAAAAATATGATCATAGGCTGTTTGGCATAGAATGCTCTTTTGACATCACTTTCTTTTACATAGAGACTTTCTCTTTATTTCTCTTTCACTTGTGTCCTCACATTTTCTCCTCTCTTTTCTTTTTTATCAATCTCCCACTTTTCTATTGACTCTCATTTTTAATCCTTAATTGATCCTCATAAGCTTATTGAGGTGATAATTGTACAAGAGTAATAGGTTTTTCATTCATTACAAAGGAATATCGATTCTTGAAGCCATCATGCATAACTTGCCTATCAAATTGCCATGGTCTTCCTAATAGAATATGGCTCGTTTGCATAGGTATAACATCACATAAAACCTCATCATGGTACCTTCTAATAGAAAATGATATGAGCACTTGCTTATTTACCTTGACTTCACCACTCTCATTCAACCATTGATAAATCCAACTTCTCAACCATAGTTATGCTAGTAACATTAATGCAACTCCCACCATCAATAATCATACTACATACCTTATCTTTGATGAGACACCATATCTAAAAGATATTATCTCATTGCACCTCATTTTCTTCCTTTAGTTGCACATTCAACGCTCGCCTTGTAACAAGAGCTACTCCATTAACCAGATACTCCTTTCCATCACTTTCACCCTTTAATGATGGCACAGAATCATCATTTGATTCACTTTTATTTCAACATCACCATTACTTCTTAAGATCACTACATGCTTATTTGGACATTAAGATGCAGTGTGACCCCTACCCAAACACCTAAAACATTTAACATCTTTATTTCTACTCGGTTGGGGTTCAACATTACCTGTCTCCTTGCTAGAACCCATTTTCTTCTTCTTAGGAAGCTCAGCTTTGGACTTGTAATTGGCCATCTCATCCCTTTTACTTCAATTAGGCTTCCAAGATGAGGTAAAACATGAATTCTACCTAAACTGTGTGGAGCTCTTTCATTTAAGTTGCCTTTTAACTTTCATTGCCACGTGCACTATGTCTTCTAATTCCACATAGTATTGTAGTTCAACCACGTTTGCTATATCTCTATTTAGCCCTTGCAAAACTCAAGTCACGGTTGCCTTGTTATCTTCTTCTACATTCGCCCTAATCATGGTAATCTCCATCTCCTTATGGTAGTTCTCTATACTTTTGTTGCCCTAAGTAAGCCCTTGCAACCTTTGGTACAACTCCCTGCAATAGTGATTAGGGACAAACCTCCTCATGGTAGCCTTCATCTCTTCCCATGTGTCAATAGGCAGCTTATGATTCCTTTTCCTAGTCAAAACAAGTTGATCCCACCAAATAATAGCATAATTAATAAATGCAGGGGTCACATTGCATCTCAATGTCCAAATAAGCATGCAATGATCCTGAGAAGTAACGGTGATGTTGAAACTGAAAGTAAATTAGATGATGATTCTATGCTACCATCAAAGGGTGAATGTGATGGAGAGGAGTATCTAGTTAACAGAGTAGCTCTCGTTACAAGGCGAGCATTAAATGTGCAAGCAAAAGAAGAAAATGAGGTGCAACAAGATAACATCTTTTAGACAAGGTGTTTCATCAAAGATAAGGTATGTAGTATGATTATTGATGGTGGGAGTTGCACTAACATTGCTAGCACAACTATGATTGAGAAGCTGGATTTACTTACTATGACGCATCCTAGACCATATAAACTTCAGTGGTTGAATGACAGTGGTGAAGTGAAGGTAAATCAGCAAGTGCTTGTATCATTTTCTATCGGAAGGTACCATGATGAAGTTTTATGTGATGTTGTACCTATGCATGCGGGACATATTCTATTAGGAAGACCATGGCAATTTGATAGGCGAGTTATGCATGATGGCTTCAAGAATCGATATTCCTTTGTAATGAACGAAAAACCTATCATTCTTGTACCATTATCACCTCAACAAGCATATGAGGATCAATTAAGGATTAAAAATGAGAGTGAATAGAAAAAAGAGATTGATAAAAGAGAAAAAGGAGAAGAAAACGTGAGGACACAAGAGAAAGAGAAAAAAAAGAGAAAATCTCTATGTAAAAGGAATTGATGTCAAAATAGCATTCTATGCCAAACAGCCTATGATTGTACTTTTGTACAAGGAGGCTTATTTTAACACTAACAAGTTTGACCAATCTTTGCCAAGTGTTGTTGTTGCACTATTGCAGGAATTTGAAGATGTATTCCTTGACGATATCCCAAGTGGATTGCCACCTAATAGAGGAATTGAGCATCAAATTGATTTCAACCCAGGTGCATCCATCCCTAACCGGCTATCATATAAGAGTAATCCTGAGGAGACAAAGGAGCTTCAAAGGCAAGTTGAGGAGCTTATGTCCAAAGGATATGTGAGAGAAAGCATGAGTCCATATGTTGTTCCTGTCCTACTTGTACCAAAAGAAGATGGGACCTAGAGGATGTGTGTTGACTGTCGAGCAATCAACAAAATCATTGTAAAGTATCGTCACCCCATACCTAAATTAGATGATATGTTAGATGAATTGCATGGACCATGTGTATTTTTTAAAATTGATTTGAAAAGTGGATATCATCAAATTAGGATGAGAGAGGGAGATGAGTGGAAAATAGCTTTCAAAACTAAGTATGGGTTGTATGAGTGGCTCGTTATGCGATTTGGTCTCACTAATGCACCAAGCACTGTTATGCGACTAATGAATCATGTTTTACGTGCATTCATTGGTAAATTTGTAGTTGTGTATTTTGATGATATCTTGGTCTATAGTAAAACCCTAAAAGATCATCTTGATCATTTATGTTCTGTTGTAAGTGTTTTACGTTCTAAGAAATTGTATGCTAACTTACATAAATGTTCCTTTTGTACTGATCAGATCACATTTCTTGGCTATGTTGTCAGTGCTAAAGGTGTTGAAGTTGACGAGGAAAAAGTTAAGGCAATTCGTGATTGGCCTACACCTAAGTCAACTAGTGACGTGCGTAGCTTTCATGGTTTAGCTAGTTTCTATAGACGCTTTGTTAAAGACTTTAGCACCATTGCAGCACCACTCACTAAGCTTATCAAAAAGAACATAAGTTTTAGGTGGGGTAGTGACCAAGACAAAGCTTTTAATTGCATTAAGGATAAATTAAGTTCTGCACCCTTACTTGCTTTACCTAACTTTGCAAAAGCTTTTGAGATTGAGTGTGATGCTTTAGATATTGGCATAGGAGCTGTTTTGATGCAAGAAAGGCACCCAATTGCTTACTTTAGTGAAAAGTTAAGTGGAGCAAGCCTTAATTATCCTACTTATGATAAAGAGATGTATGCATTGGTACGGGCTTTGGAGACATGGCAACATTACCTTTGGCCTAAAGAGTTTATCATCCATACTAACCATGAATCTTTAAAGCACTTGAAGGGACAAGGAAAGTTGAACAAAAGACATGCTAAGTGGGTTGAATTTATTGAGACCTTTCCCTACATCATCCAATATAAAAAAGGTAAGGAAAATGTGGTAGCTGATGCATTATCTCACAGGTATGCCCTTATCTCTACACTTACTGCAAACTTATTAGGATTTGAACACATTAAGGATTTATATGTGAATGATCCTGACTTTGCTAATGTGTATAGAGCATGTGAGGTGTCAGCCTTTGAGAAGTTTTATAGGCATAAGGGTTTCTTATTTAGGGAAAATCGTTTATGCATGCCTATGAGTTCTTTGAGGGAGTTGGTTGTAAGAGAAGCTCATGAGGGTGGTCTAATGGGTCATTTTGGAGTTAGGAAAACCCTAGATGTCCTAAATGAACATTTATTTTGGCCACGAATGAAACGAGATGTTGAGCGGATATATGCAAAACGCATAACATGCAAACAAGCTAAATCTAGAGTTTTACCTCATGGCTTGTATACCCCTCTACCCATACCTAACCATCCTTGGGTTGATTTATCTATAGACTTTGTACTAGGATTACCACGAACAAAAAAGTGTAGGGATTCTATATTTGTTGTTGTTGATAGATTTTCAAAGATGGCACACTTCATCCCATGTCATAAATCTGATGATGCAAACAACGTGGCTGACTTATTCTTTAGAGAAGTAGTACATTTGCATGGCATGCCACGAAGCATTGTTTCAGATCGAAATACAAAGTTCTTAAGCTACTTCAGGAAGACTTTGTAGGGTAAGTTAGGTACTAAGCTATTTTTTTCAACTACTTGTCATCCACAAACTGATGGGCAGATTGAGGTAGTTAATCGAACTCTTTCTACTCTTTTGTGTGCTATTATTCGAACAAATTTGAAAACATGGGAAGATTGTTTACCACATGTTGAGTTTGCTTATAATAGGAGTGTTCATTCTACTACTAGTTACTCTCCCTTTGAAATCGTATATGGTTTTAATCCATTGACTCCTTTGGATTTAGTACCTATACCTGTCAATGAGTATGCCAGCTTAAATGGGGAACGCAAAGCAGACATGATAAAAAAATTGCATGAGAAGGTACGAAAACATATTGAAAAACAAACTAAGCAACACACATTCGATGTCAACAAGGGACGAAAGAAGGTGGTGTTTGAACCTGGTGATTGGGTTTGGGTGCATATGCGTGCAAGGAATGGTTCCCAACTCAAAGACGTTAGAAGCTACAACCCAGAGGAGATGGGCCCTTTCAAGTTGTCGCCCAAATTAATGACAATGCTTATAAGTTAGACCTTCATAGTGAGTATAATGTGAGTGCAACATTTAATGTTTTTGATCTTTCCCCTTTTGATATAGGTGATGATTCAGGGATGAATCCTTTTGAGGAAAAGGGGAATGATGAGAACCATAGAGATGATGGATGGAAGGCTTCAATGGTTGCAAAAGGTCCATTGCACATTCCAGAAGGCCCAATAACACGAGCTAGAGCCAAAAAGATTAAAGAAGCCTTAAATGGGCTAATTCAGGCATTCAGGCCAACCCAGCTTCAAATGGTGTGAATTCAAGTTTGACAAGGAGTCCAGGCATAATTAATATAATTAGAATACTTAATAGGGAAGAATAAGTAATAGCATTCTTTCCTAAATAAGAATTTATTTGTCCACAATTAAGAATTCTTCCAAAATAAGGATTTGTCCTAAGTAGGAATTTGTGCCTTTTTAGGATTGCTATCTTAGCCTATAAATAGGCACCCCTTGTAAGCTCTGGAGGCAGACAACTTTGAGTGAAATAGAAAGTAAGGGTTTTTTTTCCTCTTGGTTCTTTTAAGGACTAAGGAACTTATCAAGAGGTATTTCTTCTTGTGGCGTTCCAATCAACTTATCACTCTCAATTCCTTTCTTTTCTGGAATGTGGCATCCATATCCTTCATAAATGCTCTAGATTCGTGTTCCTTTGAAGGGTGGGTTTAGGGTTTGGGATATTAAACCCCGGTTTAGCTTTCCTGGTTGTTCTTTGATTACTTGTGTGCATTGGGTCCCTAAGCCACGTCTTTTTGGGGTTTTCCGCATCACAACCAAATGGTTGTAGGTGTAAAAACCATTTACCTTGAGAGGTATAAAAGGAAATACAAAAGTATTAACCAAATACACCAAAAATGTAGAAATATAATTAGGAACAAAAAAGGTAAAGATACCTTTACTCTTTAAGTATAGGCATCAAATAAAATTCAATTTAGGTAACAATTTCTTATCTTACTACTTACCTTTTTTCATTTATGAAAAACATATTACATTCATAACTCCCTCATGAAAATTTTTTAGGTTTGATGGGTTAACTTTTAACAACTTAGACAGCTTTAGTGTGGTGATATGGGAAGAAATAAAGAAATTTCTTTCAATATATCCTATACACTAATTGATAATACTAATATTAAAAATAGGATTGTAGCTAAATTGCAAAAGCTTGAAGGTGAAAACCCTCTATTGTAATGGAAAAAAGCATCAGGCTTATGTTCCTATCTTAAACAAGAAAGGACATGAGAATGATACAATATATAACAAGCTATTTTGGTGACACTAGAAATGGAACAAGAATTTAGGATACATATCACAAAAATGCTTGACAAAGGATTTTGTATACCATTTAACAGCCAAAACAACTATACTACTTGTATAGTAGTAAAGCACCATGAAGAAAGAAGAGGAAAAAGTAGGTTAGTCATATATTACAAATTGATAAGGACTTTCTTGGGTTTCATTTTATGAGGGGGAGGGGATGAATCAGTGTGAGATGCTCGCTTTTTACAAATCTTTCTGTATTACCATCTTTGACTTGTTAGAGTCATTGATCCAAAATATATCTTTCTTCTTTATGTGAGAGGGGTCGTACTGATATCAATCACATGCGAGCACCCAAGAACACACAACAATTTTTATGTGGTTCACCACAATGTGTGAGCTACATCCACGGTGTGATAAGATCACTCCTAAATCACACAACCCACTCTTGTTATCAAGGGATACAATTAATGTCATGGAAGGATCACTCCTTAACCACTTACAATGATCTCCCAATTACTCAATGGATTGATCTCCCAATCACTCAATGGATTGATCTCTTGATCACTTTAAGGGTATCCTACCCTTGTTCAACAAGTTTATCAAAAGGTTTGTGACTAACACTTTCTTATAACAAATCACTCAATGTGCATAGGCTGCTAGTGTAGAATGTGAATCTTCTCCTTACTTTGCCATTGGTGCTTCCTCACCTATTGCCTGGACAATTCCTCTTCCCCTATTGCTGTTGCTACCTGTCCTATTGCCTTGGTAGGTTTCCTCACCTACTACCTTGGCAGGTTCTCTCCCCTGCTAGTGTTGCTCACCTTGTTGCCAAGGCAAGACTTCTCCTCTTGTTGCTAGTGCTACCCACCTTGATGTAGGCCAAGTCTTCTCCTCCTACTATTGGTGCTACTAGCCCTATTACTGTGGCAAGTTTTCTCCTCTTACTATTGGTGTTGCCTACCCTGTTGCCAGTTCTGCAAGCTATTGGTTGTGATTCACTTGTTGCAGGTTGTTGTGCTAGTTATGCTTGCTACTGTAATTGTTGGTGGTGCTTACTACTACAATTGCTGGTTGTGTTGCTTCTACAATTTCTAGTTATGCTTGCTGCTACAATTGCTGATTATGTTACAAGCTGCTTTCTCTATCTTTGGTGGCTACTACACCTTCTCCTTTGTGTGGTTATTGCCCCTTCTACTTTGGATGGCCACTGCACCTTCTCCTTTATTGGTTAGCCAGTTGTTGCACCTCTCTTTGATTGGTTGCTGCAACTTCTTCCTTGGGTGGTTGATTGGTTGCTACACGTTCTCTTTTAGTTTGGTGTGATTGTTGCATGTCTCCTTTAGTTTGGTGTGGTTGCTGCACATCTCCTTTGGTTTGGTGTGGCTACTGCATGCCTTTTTCTTCTCCCATTGGTTTGGTCAACTGCTGCCTTCTTTTCCCTTTGGTAGGGTTGCTAGTTGTTGCAACTCCTCCTTCAGTTGGTGTGGCTACCTCCTTTTTTGGTGGCTACTATCACCTCTTGGCCAGCTGCACCTCTCCTTGGTCGATTGCTATTGCACCTTCCTTGGTTGGTCACTCTCTTTTTGGTGGCTACCTCTATCTTTTTCATTCTCTTTTTGTAGCTGGTTGGTCTCTCTTTTGCAGTACACCCACATATTAAAAGATGCATGCATGTACTTATAGGCTTTAAGATTTAAGGTCGCATAATCATCAACAGTTAGCATTGATTTCCAATAGTTACCTTACAATCAATGACCAAATTTAATTCCTAAAATTTAGGGTAATGGTCAACATTAACTTGCTAAAGTTTAAGGTCAATGTCAAGGGTCAATGATCAATATTGACCTCAGAGTTAACCTACCATTAATCGTATTAACCAATGACTTCTCTGCATCTTAATGACATTCAAAACATCAAATCAACATGAACAATTGTGTGAGATGTTGTTGACAATAAATCCAACATTAGTCATCAAAGATGGGCTCAATACCATGAATATTTTGGTTGCTTTAAGTTTGGCCACAGGAGCAAATGTCTCTTTAAAATCAACACCTTTACTTGTGAATAGCCTTTGTAGACAAGTCTTGCCTTATTTCTTACAACCTTACCATCACCCACTTGGTTCCAATGATGTTTTTCCCTTTAGGTCTAGGAACTAAACACCAAGTGTTGTTCTTTTCAATTTGATCAATCTCTTCATTCATAGCACATGCCCATTTCTTGTGCTTTAATGCTTTTTCCACGAACTTGGGTTCAACTTCAAAGATCAATAAGGTTTGTTCACCACCTTTTAGCCTTTTCCTAATCTACACAGAATCTTCTTTGCTACCAATAATGTTTTTAACCTCAATTCAGCTCTAACTCTTCTACGGGTTTAGGAATGCCTTAAATCATCTTCTTCATCATTTGTAATTTGAGAATCAACGTCTTCCTCATGCTAAATAGCCTCTAATTTATCACTTTCAAATTCCTTTTCAATGTCATACATGACATCTTTAGCTTCCTCATGCTGTGATTACATTGTAGAACCAATTCAATCACTTTAACATCAAAGTTGTCTACAATATTTTGCACCCTTTTGTTATAACATTAGAAGCCTCTTCCATTTGGTACATAGCGCAAGAATAACCCTTCATTAGCCTTCTCATCATATTTTCCAAGATTCTTGCCTTTGATTTTAATGAGGCATAGGCTTCCCTCTATGCTTCTCCAAATAATTATCAAATTCATTGCAAGTGAATTCTGTACTATTGTTTGTCCAGAGTCTTTTAATTCTTCTCCCCAATTGATTTTCGTCCAGCATCCTGTAGCTTTTGAAATTATTAAGAGCATCTGATTTATGTTTGAAGAATATAATACAACTCATTCTTTTAAAATCATTAATAAAAGAATTGAAGTACCTATCACCTTTGATAATTTTTGTCTCAGGCCCACAGACATCTGAATGAATGAGCTCTAATGGCTTCTTTATTTGAATCTCCATATTTTTGTGGGTAACATTCACCATCTTTCATTTTTGACACGTGCTGCAAATTGCATTTCTTTTTCTTCTCAACTTGGATATATCTTTCATAACTTCATTTTTGAACAATTTATTCAACCCTTTTTGTTCAAGATGTCCCAACCTCTTATGCCACAACAAATTCTCATTTTTGGTACTTATGTAGCATGTGTTTTTGTTGTTGGAAACTTAGTTTAAGTTTTCATTTGTTTTTTCTCCCTTTGTAAGAACAGTACCATCACTTAATCGTTTTACTATGCAGCCACTCTTACTGACAGTAAATTCATGCCTATCATCACAAAGTTAACTAACATTGATTAGATTGTATTTAAGCCCTTTAACATAAAGTAATTCACCTAATTTCAGCTTTTCTGCACCAATTTTAGTAGTATCGATACCTTTAATCTTCAAAGCACCATCATTGCTAAATGTAGCTAACCCTCCATTATATTTTTCTACTTCCTTAAATAACTTGGAGTCTCTTATTATGTGTGAAGAGCACCTACTATCTAGGACCTATGGCTTTTCTTTCTTGGAAGCTTTTAAGGATTCTTCCACAACCATAGCCATTTTCCTTCCTCTTCTTCTTCTTTAGCCAAACATAAGAGCATATGTAGGTGTTCTCCTTTGCATTCTTTGACTAAGTAGCAATGTCAAGCATTCCTCAGCAGTATGTCTAGCATTTTCACATCTTCTACAGATTTCTTCCAATATATCAAAGTTGTTTCTTAGTAGAATTTGACTTCTTTTCACTTGAGGTTGTCTCCTTTCATGATAGAGTCTCCCTCTAGACTCTTGCCTTACATTCCTCTTCACTATAAGCCATTACTCCAACATACTTTGTGTCCATACTTACTATAACTCTAAATTTTCTTCTTTCACTAAGTTCATATCCCCTATCTTAGCATTATGATTATTTCTCACATCTTTAGCCACCTGATTTTTAGGTATGACAACCTGTCTCCTTTGGATAAGAGTTTTCTTCACATCTTTCCTAACACATTTTAGCTTGGGTTGGTTTCTCTTCTCCTTAACATCAACTTCTTTCAATTTTATCTTTTCTTTGTGTTTGCTTTTAAACACAAACACAAATTTCATCTTTTCTTCTACCCTCTCATTTGGCTTTTTAATAAAGCCAAGTCCTTTCTTCCCCATAAAAGGAGATATTTATTTGCTTAGTCACTTATCTAACTTTTTGGTAGCATCCTCCTTGATAACATTTGTTGAAGAGGACTCTACTCTCACTTTCACGGCTTGCATAAAGTTTTCTTCATACTTCTTCAATTCATATTTAGCCTTATGGAGCTTGGCTTGCAAATTCAGCACTTCTTGCTCTTCTATAATCACCTTAGTGCCAAAATCTTCATGGATTTTGCCTTGCTTTGCCTCAAGTACATTTAGCTCCTTAATTCTTTTCAAGTACTCCTTTTCTTCCACTTCAAACTCATTTTCTTTCACCTAGACATCAGATAGGGCAAGAAAGTAAATTCACCGCGTAAGCCCTATTAAGGTTTCATGGAGTAGAGTATATAATGGTCTTGGAAGACAAAGAACATGGGGTTGGCAATATTGAGCATTCAGCAAAACTTAGACAACTGACCAACCAAAAAGAACACCAAACCCTACACAGAAGAACACCACCTGCAAAAGATAGTTGTCGAGTGAACAGAAGAGGAGCAGCCATCGGACGAAGAGAGAGAAAACACTTGAAAGAGAGAGAAGAGCCATCGAGAGGAAGAAGAAGAGAAAAAGAAAATTGTAGCCGTTGTCGGAAAAGAAGAAGAGAGAGAAGAGCCATCAACGGGAAGAAGAAGAGAAAAAGAAAATTGTAGTCGTTGTCAAAAAGGAGAGAGAAAATGAATTCGTTGGACAATGGAGAGAAAAAGAGAAATATATATATAGCCAAATATGAGCCGTTGTTGGGTGAAGGAGAAAAGAGTGATGGCTAGACAGGGCCAGACAACAGGAAGAAGAAAAGCAGACCGGCAGAAGAAGAAACTAGACGGCCATAGAAGAGAGAGATACCAACGACAACAAAGAACAACCGTCAAGAGAGAGAGAGAGAAAGAGAAGATGGCTGGAACAGAGGAGTCAATACAACCAAAATCAGAAACAATTGGACTGTGAGATAGATCTAGTTGGACAGTGAGAGAGATCTGGCTAAATGAAGAGAGAGAAATTACCAGTAGAATCGAAGACGAATGAAGAGAGAGAAATCTGGCGGTAAGAGAGAAAAATCCGGCAAGAAGAGAGAGAATTCTGATTGGACAGCAAGAGCGAGAGAAACGAATAAGTGAGCTGTAAAATAGTAAAGCCATGAGACAAGGAGACAGGGAGACAATGAGATGGTGAAAGCAGGAGTTGTGTAAAATAACGTAGAGAAGGAATTTGGCTAAGCATTGAAAGAACTCAATGTATTTTCAGACTTCTTCAAGAGAGGTTAGAGAGCATTGTGGTGAACTTCTAAGCGGCAGTGGAGCAGCCTTTTAATTCAACAGAGGCAAGACAAGTTAGAAGAAGGGTAGACACAGTAAGTAACACTCTTTATATTGTACTTGCTTAGTAATTGCAATATTGAAAGGAGCAGAGAATTAAGACATCCATTGTAACTAGAATTCTTAAGTATAGTGATAGTCTTAGTAAGGGAGAATCCCTACCACCGTGGATGTGACGGAACCACGTAAATCTTGTGTGTCCTTAATTTGCTTTATGTTCTATGTTTTGAATTGTGTTGTAAACGCAGCTAAAGTATTAGCCAACCCATAACCTAACTAAGACCTAAACAAGAACATTTGTATTGTCTATTAAGCAAGGTGTCTGAAAGGTGACTTTGGGGACTATTGCGATTAGTAGGTAGCAATAGATCTACCTTAGTCAAGTCTGAGAAAGAGTTCGCTTTTAAGAAGAGGGTGAAGTTGTTCATTTACCTGCGAATTGCAAATTGTAGTGATACTGATTCAACCCCCCCTCTCAGTATCACAAACTAGTAGATCCTAGGGAGAAGTCGGAACTTCAGAATGCTTGCTTTGTTGCACTTAAATAGAACCTTGATTAGTCCAATGACTAAGGCAAGGACAAAGAGAATGAAATATGCTTTACAAGACTTAATCATGGATTTGTATGACAAAGAGGGTGCTTCAGATGATTTCAAAGCTATTCTAAAAGTTTTCAATGATACACAATCACTTGTCTTTATATGCAAGATGATGGACAAGGCTTAAAACGTGAAGAACAAGACTTAGAGCCCATGATATAAGTCCAAGCTATATGACCAAGTTGAGGAAAGGCTCAATTGCATGATAAGTTGTATTAATAGGCCTAATTTTGTGTTGGGTTGCTGGATTTTAAGTTAAGGCCGAATTACATATAAAAAAAAGGCTCAACTTCTTAGCCTATGTAAAACAAAATGAATAAGATTGAGATATTTTTCAATAAGCTTGCTAAACCTACAAGTCCAAATAAACCCAAAAATTTAAGCCATTTTACATATAATTCGGCCTTAACTTCAAATCCAGCAACCCAAAACAAAATTAGGCCCATTAATATAATTTAGCATGCAATTAAGCCTTTCCATAGCTTGGTCATGCAGTTTGAACTTATATCATGGGCTTCAAGTTTTGTTTATTAAGTCCTAAGCCATGTCCATCATCTTGCATATAAAAATTAGTGATGATCCTTGGTGTAACATTGAAAATTTTTAGAATAGCTTTGAAATCTTATGTGGCCCCCTTTGTCACACAACTATATGATTAAGCCTTATAAAGTCTCTTTCATCCTTTTAGTCCTTGCCCTAGTCATTGGACCACTGATTCCTTGCAAAGGATCTAGGGAATGCCTGCTTTGTTGCACTTGAATAGCACCTTGTTCTCCATAATTGAGATTATATCTTCGTTATGGTTGATAGGTTTTCCAAGATGGCATACATCATTGCTTGCCATAAAATGGATAATACCACACAAATTGCATATCTATTTTTCAAAGAAATTGTTAGAATTGATAGAGTACCAAAGAGTAATGTGTTTGATTGTGATACCAAATTTTTGAGTCATTTTTGTAGGACACTTTAAGGTAAGCTTGGTACAAAATTGCTTTTCTCCACAATGTGCCATCTGTAATCAAATTGAGGTAGTCAATTGCACTGTTGGTACTTTACTGCATATTGTAATCAG
The DNA here is from genome assembly GCA_020615895.1 of Ceriops decandra. Lineage (NCBI taxonomy): Eukaryota > Viridiplantae > Streptophyta > Magnoliopsida > Malpighiales > Rhizophoraceae > Ceriops > Ceriops decandra. Next base: position 4,120,851 of record JAHLGO010021101.1, on the reverse strand, counting down.
TAAAAATTCTAACACTTGGGAAGAGTGTTTAACAGTCGTGGAGTTTGCTTACAATAGAGCTGTGCATAGTGCCACCAGTTATTCACCATTTGAATTAGTTTATGGTTTCAAATTGAAAGCTAATTGACTTACTCGAATTGCCTTAACCTTTTCTTCATCAACCTCAACACTTTTAGCATTGTCAACATAGCCAAGAAATGTGATATGATTAGTACAAAAGGAACATTTCTGTAAGTTAGCATACAATTTCTCAAAACATAAAACACTTACAATAGA
>JAHLGO010021101.1:3969688-4120475 GCA_020615895.1 Ceriops decandra | reverse complement strand
TGCAAAGGAGACATGGGGAATATGAGGCTCATAAAGCAAAAAGGTAGTTAAGACGTGTCTATGACCATGAAGATGATGAATTTGATGATCAAACTACACTGGTTAGAATTGCTAACAATAGAAGGGATCAAAGAGAATTTGGGAGGCAAAGCACCTATGACCATAATTTGGGTAGTATAAAAATGACAATTCCTCTATTCCAAGGTAAGAATGATCCTGATGCATACCTAGAATGGGAGAAGAAGGTTAAATTGGTCTTTGACTACCATAATTATTTGGAGGAGAAAAAGGTAAAGTTTACTGTAGTTGAATTTACATATTATGCTATTATTTGGTGGGATTAACTTATTTTGACTAGGAGAAGGAATCATGAGCGGCCTATTGATACATTGGAAGAGATGAAGGCTATCATGAGGAGGAGGTTTGTCCATAATCACTATTATAGGGAGTTGTACCAAAGGTTGCAAGGGCTCACTAAGGGCACCAAAAGTGTGGAGAACTACCATAAGGAGATGGAGATTACCATGATTAGGGCGAACGTAGAAAAAGATAGAGAGACAACCATGGCTTGATTTCTACAAGGGATAAATAGGGACTTAGCATACGTAGAATTGCAACACTATGTGGAATTAAAATACATGGTGCACATGGCAATGAAAGTTGAAAGGCAATTTAAACAAAAGGGCTCCACATAGTTTGGGTAGAATTTAGGTTCTACCTTATATTGGAAGCCAAATTGGAGCAATAGGGATGAGATGGCCAATTACAAGTCCAAAGCTAAGCTACCCAAGCACAAGAATATGGGTTTTAGCAAGGAGACAAGTAATTTTAAACCCCAATCAGGTAGAAATAGAGATGTTAAATGTTTTAGGAATTTAGGCAGGGGTCACATTGCATCTTAACGTCCATATAAGCGTGCAATGATCTTGAGAAGTAATGGTGATATTGAATCTAAAAGTAAATAAAATGATGATTCTATGCCATCATTAAAGGGTGAAAGTAATGGAAAGGAGTATCTAGTTAATAGAGTAGATCTTGTTTTAAGGCAAGCATTGAATGTGCAAGTAAAGGAAGAAAATGAGGTGCGATGAGATAACATCTTTTAGACAAGGTGTCTCATCAAAGATAAGGTATGTAGTATGATTATTAATGGTGGGAGTTGTACTAATGTTGTTAGCATAACTATAGTTGAGAAGCTGGATTTACCTACTATGAAGCATCCTAGGCCATATAAGCTTCAATGGTTGAATAGAGTGGTGAAGTCATGGTAAATAAGAAACTGCTCATATCATTTTCTATCAGAAGGTACCATGATGAAGTTTTATGTGATTTTGTACCTATGCATGTGGGCTATATTCTATTACGAAGACCATGGCAATATGACAGGTGAGTTATTTATAATGGCTTTAAGAATCAATATTCCTTTATAATGAATGAAAAACCTATCACTCTTGTACCATTATCACCTCAACAAGCTTATGAGGATCAATTAAGGATTAGAAATAAGAGTGAATAGAAAAGATAGATTGATAAAAGAGAAAAGAGAGGAGAAAACATGAGGACATAAGAGAAAGAGAAGAAAAGAGAAAGTCTCTATGCAAAGGAAAGTGATCTCAAAAGAGCGTTCTATGCCAAACAGCATATGATCATACTTTTGTACAAGGAGGCTTATTTTAACACTAACAAGTTGACCCATCTTTACCTAGTGTTGTTGTTGCTCTATTGTAGGAATTTGAAGATGTATTCCTTGATGATGTCGTAAGTGGATTGCCACCCAATAGAGGAATTAAGCATCAAATTGATCTCATCCCATGTGCATCCAACCCTAACCAGCCACCATATAAGAGTAATCCTAAGGAGACAAAGGAGCTTTAAAGGCAAGTTGAGGAGCTTATTTCCAATAATATGTGAGTGAAAGCATGAGTCTATGTGCTATTCCTATCATACTTGTAACCAAAAAAGAAGGGACTTAAAGGATGTGTGTTGATTGTTAAGCAATCAACATAATCACTATCACCTCATACCTAGATTAGATGACATGTTAGATGAATTGCATGATTCATGTGTCTTTTCTAAGATTGATTTGAAAAGTGGATATCATCAGATTAAGATGAGAGAGGGAGATGAGTGAAAAATAGCTTTCAAAACTAAGTATGGTGCGCATCAATAGCTTGTTATGCCATTTGGTCTCACTAATGCACCGAGTACTTTTATGTGACCAATGAATCATATTTTGCATCCATTCATTGGTAAATTTATAGTTGTATATTTTGATGATATTGTCTATAATAAAACCCTAAAAGAGCAACTTGATCATTTACATTTTATTCTAAGTGTTTTATATTGTAAGAAATTTTATGCTAACTTACAAAAATGTTCCTTTTGTACTAATCAAATCACATTTCTTGGCTATATTGTTAGTGCTAAAGGTGTTGAGGTTGACGAGGAAAAAGTTAAGACAATTCGAGATTGGCCTACACCTAAGTCAATTAGTGATATGCGTAGCTTTCATGGTCTAGCTTGTTTCTATGGATACTTTGTTAAGGACTTTAGCACCATTGCTGCACCACTCACATTACCTAACTTTGCAAAAGCTTTTGAGATTGAGTGTGATGCTTCAGGTATTGGCATTGGAGCTATTTTGATGCAGGAAAGAGGTCTATTGCTCACTTTAATGAAAAGCTAAGTAAAGCATGCCTTAATTATCTTACTTATGATAAAGAGATGTATGCATTGGTATGGGCTTTGGAGACACAACAACATTACCTTTGGCCCAAGGAGTTTGTCATCCATACTAACCATGAATCTTTGAAGCACTTGAAGGGACCAGGAAAGTTGAACAAAAGACATATCAAGTGGATTCAATTCATTAAGACCTTTCCCTACATCATCAAATATAAACAAGGTAAGGAAAATGTGGTAGCTGATGCATTATCTCGCAAGTATGCCCTTATCTTTACATTTACTGCAAACTTATTAGGATTTGAACATTTTAAGGATTTATATGTGAATGATCTTGATTTTGCTAATGTGTATGGAGCATGTGAGACGTTTTTGAGAACTTTTATAAGCATAAGGGTTTCTTATTTAAGGAAAATCTTTTTTGCATGCCTATGAGTTCTTTGAGGGAGTTAGTTGTAAGAGAAGTTCATGAGGTTGGTCTAATGGGTCATTTCAGAATTAGGAAAACCCTAGATGTCCTAAAGGAACATTTCTTTTGGCCACAAATGAAACAAGATGTTGAGAGGATATGTGAGAAATGCATAACATGCAAACAAGCTAAATCTAGAGGTTTACCCTATGGCTTATATACCCCTTTACCCATACCTAGCCATTCCTAGGTTAATTTATCTATGGACTTTATAATGAGATTGCCATGGAAAAAAAGGGGTTGGGATTCTGTTTTTGTTGTTGTTGATAGATTTTCAAAGTGGCACACTTCATCCCATACCATAAAACTGATGATGCAAACAATATGGCTGACTTATTCTTTAGAGAAGTAGTACGTTTGCATGGCATGACATGAAGCATTGTTTCAGATTGAGATACAAAGTTCTTAAGCTACTTCCAGAAGACTTTATGGGGTAGGTATGGTATTAAGCTATTGTTTTCAACTACTTGTCATCTACATACTGATAGGCAAACTGAGGTGGTTAATCAAACTCTTTCTACTCTTTTATGTTCTATTATTTGAACAAATTTGAAAACATGGGAAGATTGCTCACCACATGTCAAGTTTGTGTATGATAGCAATGTTCATTCTACTACTAGTTACTCTTTGTTTGAAATTGTATATGGTTTTAATCCATTAACTCCTTTGGGTTTTGAAGTTCCCGACTTCTCCCTAGGATTTACTAGTTTGTGATACTGAAAGGGGGGGTGAATCAGTATCACTACAATTCGTAATTCGAAGGTAAGTGAACAACTTCAACCTCTTCTTAAAAGTAAACTCTTTCTCAGTCTTGACTAAGGCAGACGTATTGCTACCTACTAATCATAATAGTCCCTAAAGTCACCTTTCAGACACCTTGCTTAATAGACAATTAGGACATTCTTGTTTAGGTCTTCGTTAGGTTATGGGTTGGCTGATACTTTAGCTGTGTTCACAACTCAATTCAAAACACAAAACATAAAACAAATTAAGGACACACGAGATTTACGTGGTTCCATCAATGTGATGTACATCCACAGTGGTAGGGACTCTTTCTCTACCGAGACTATCCACTATACTTGTGAATACAGGTTACAATGGATGTCTTTAATTCTTTGCTCCTTTCACTAAGCAAGTACAATAAAAAAAGTGTCACTTACTGTGTCTACCCTTCTTCTAGATTGTCTTGCCTCTGTTGAATTGAAAGGCTACTCCATTGCCGCTTAAAAGTTCACTGCAATGCTCTCTAACCTCTCTTGAAGAAGTCTAGAAATATGTTGAGTTCAATGCTTCACTGAATTCCTCCTCTACGTTGTACCACACAATTCCTGCTTTCACCATCTTATGATCTCACCCGTCTCCTTGTCTCATGACTCCCCTGTCTGTTTCTCTCTCTTGCTATCCAGCCGGATTTCTCTCCCTTCTTGCAGATTTCTCTCTCTTACTACCAGATTTCTCTCTCTTACTGGATTTCACTTTTCTGTTCACCGTTGGGTTTCTCTCTCTCCCCGCTGATCTACTCCGATTTGGCCGTCGGGTTTCTCTCTCTTCCATATCTGGTCGTCGGGTTTCAATTTTCTTCCTTGTGATTTACTTATTTCTATTTAGTATGTCTATTATGTGCCTTACCATTTAAATGCACAAATCTATTTATTCACAATCCTTCTTTCTTTGCTTGTTTGTTTAAGCTCACAAACATGTTAATTTCAATTTCAATTATTGTATCTTAGTATTCTATTGTTGTTTTGTGTTAGTGAAGTTCCCGACTTCACCCTAGGATCTACTAGTTTGTGATATTAAGAGCAGAGGTGAATCAGTATCACCATAATTCGCAATTCGCAGATAAGTGAACAATTTCAACCTCTTCTTAAAAGTGAACTCTTTCTTAGACTTGACTAAAGTAGATCTATTGCTACCTACTAATCACAATAGTCCCCAAAGTCACCTTTCGACACCTTGCCTAATAGAAAATTTGGATGTTCTTGTTTAGGTCTTCGTTAGGTTATGGGTTGGCTGATACTTTAGATGCATTCACAATTCAATTCAAAATACAAAACGTAAAGCAAATTAAGGATACACAAGATTTATGTGGTTCTGTCAACGTGACATACATCCACGGTGGTAAGGACTCTCCCTTACCAAGACTATCCATTATACTTATGAATTCCAGTTACAATGGATGTCTTAATCCTCTGCTCTTTTTACTGTTGCAATTACTAAGCAAGTACAATACAAAGAGTGTCACTTACTGTGTCTACCCTTCTTCTAGCTTGTCCTGCTTCTGTTAAATTGAAAGGTTGCTCCATTACCACTTAGAAGTTCGCTGCAACACTCTCTAACCTCTCTTGAAGAAATCTGAAAATATGTTGAGTTTTTTCCAATACTTTGCCGAATTCCTTCTCTAGGTTGTTTCACACAGCTCCTACTTTCATCGTCTCACGATCTCACCTATCTCCTATTTCACGTCTCACTATCTCATGGCTTGCCTCATGTTTCTGGTTTGTCATTCCACGTCTCACAGCCTGCCTCACATTTCTAGTTTGGCATTTCCTATCTCACGCACGTTTCTAGTTTTCACGCTTTGCTGGTTTCACGACTCACGTACATTTCTGGTTTGCATGCCTTGTTGGTCACAGGCCTCATGCACATTTCTGGATTGCCTTTGTCCATTTCACTCCTTTGGGCAGCTTGGTTTGCTCTCCCAGTGGTCTCCTCTTTCAAGGTTTCTCCTCTCTTCCCTTCCAGACGGTGTGCTGTCTTCTCTCTTATGTGAGTCACACAGTTTTCTCCAGTCGTCACACCTCTTTGCCGTGTGTTCTCCCTTACTGTCCAACCTTTCTTTTGCTATTCTCCTCCTTGCTTGGCCATCCATCCCTTTGCCATTGGTTGTGTCTGGCTGTGTAGATTGGTTTAGACGTTTACCTTGATTGGCTATGTAGGTTGGTTTGGACGTTCACCTTTGGTTGGCCGGTTGTCTCCCGTTGGCTGTCCCTTTGTTTTTTGCCGTCCAGCTCTTTTTGTCTAGCCGTTCCTCCCTTGTTTTCTCTCTTTCGTTGGTCACCCTTTGTGTTTTGCTATCTAGCACCTTCTGATTTGTGATTTTTCATTCACCTTTGGTTGCTGTCCAGCCGTGTCTTCTCCTTTGCAGGTGGTGGTTTGCCGTTTGCTCCCTTTGTGTTTATCGAGTGGTTTGCTTTGGATGTCTTTTTGTTTGGCTGGCTCCTTCCTCATGTTTTCTCACTTTGGTTGGCTAGTTGTCTAGGTTTTCTATCCATTTTGCTCAATTGTCGACTTCCTTATTTGTTGTCTTCTAATGGCCTTTATATACTCCTCCATGAAACCCTAATAGCACTTACTTGCAACAAATTTATTGTGTTGCCTTTTCATGTCGCTTTTACGTTCTTGCCCCTCCATGTGGCTTTGACCTTCTTACCCTTCCATGTGGCTTTACTTTCTTTTTCACTTAAACCTAGTTGACAACAATTAGATCCCATATAAGGCTGTGGGAACAACAATCTCCTCCTTTGTAATTGTTGGAAACACTCATAACAAAAGCCATTGTGCAGCAGTTTCAACTCCCCCTAAATATGCACTCCCCCTTTCTTAATAGCTCCCCCTACACTATTGCTTCTCTCCCCCTTTGCCAACCAATTACAAATCTGAAAAACTCACAAAGTAGAGATGGAGGATTCACCTAAACTTGAAGCTTGAGGAGGCATTTGCACAGACAGACTCATTTTATCCTTTTCAAACAGCTCTATAGATAGAGATTTAATTAGATATTGTGTAGCCTCTTCAACAAATTTAGGTTCAACTTGTGAGAGTAACGTAATAGCTCCCATAATTCTTCTTCTTGCTATAACTCTTGTTGATGGGTTACCTATGATTTGATTTTCTTGATGAGCACTGGTCCACATTTTCTTTGGCTTTCTTTCTTGCACAATTTTCGTTGCAATAGGATCTCTTTCTTCATCTTCAAACTCACTCTTCTCCGAGTTTGAACTTACTTCTTGTTCCTTTTCTTCAGGTTGGTTTGATTCTTCATCTATCTTAAAGTCATCATCTTCACTGTCCTCAGCTTCTCCATTCTGTATTATTTTCTTGTTCTCATCTATTCTGACATCACTGGACGTGATCAGTTTCCAACTTATGCAGGAAAACTCTATAACCTTTTGTCTTTGCTGAGTATCCCACAAAGATGCCTTCATCAGACCTAGCGTTGAATTTTCCCAAGTTTTGCTCCTTGTTCTTCATAAAACATAGGCTGCGAAAGATTCTGAGATACTTGACTGTTGTCTTCTTCCTACTATATAGCTCATATGGGTCTTATCAGTATTGGGCCTTAGTAATACTTTATTTAGTAGATGCATGGCCTTAAATGTTGCTTCTATCCAAAATCTTGTGTGAAGTTTGGATTATCGTAGTAGAGTTCTCGCCATTTCGACCACAGCTCTATTTTTCCTCTTTATCAGCCCATTCTGTTGAGGTGTTTTTGTTGCTACCAATTGGTGATGAATTCCATGCTTCTTAAGATAATCTTCAAAAGCTTTATTTGTAAATTCAATGCCTTGATCTAACCTCAATACTTTGATCTTCCTTCCACTTTCATTTTCAACCAATCTTCTGTATCTCTTGAAGCAATTCGAAACATCTGACGTGCATGATGCAGGTCCTTCTCAAATAATCATCAACAAACAAGATGAAGTACCTCTTACCATTCAACCCTTTTGTCCTCATCAGTCCACACAAATCAATATGTACAATGTCAAGTATTGCTTCAGAACTGAATTCTTTGGTCCTATACTGCTTTCTGGCATGTTTTCCTTCATAATGTCAAGTATGCTGAGCAAATATACTCTCTCTCTCTCTCTCTCTCTCTCTCTCTCGAGGTCGGGAATGTCTTTGATTGCATAAGTAGTGGTCAACATCCTCATGTTCTTCTATGATAAGTGTCCTAGCCTTCTATGCCAAAGTTGATTTTCTTCTTCTTTGGTGAGTAAATAGCTGTTTGTCTTGTCCTCATCAATCACATACAAATTTCTGGCTGTTCTCTTCCCGGCTATAATAATATTGCCTTCTTTACTCTTTACTTGGCAACTTGTTTTTGTGAATATCACTTTGTGGCCATCGTTGCATAGTTAGCTAATAGATGCTAGATTATATCTGAGTCCTTTAATATGCAGAACATCTTTCAGCTTTCCTTTTCCAATATTCACTAACCCTTGACCACTGATGTTGAGTGAATCATCTTTGCCAAACTTGACTTTGCCTTCACTTGACTTGTTTAGCTTTGATAATTTACTCTTATCTCCTGTCATGTGTGAAGTGCATCTACTATCAATGATCCACTGCTTATCCTTGTAGTCAGCCTTTAGTGCAATTTCAGCTATATTGGCTACCTCCCATTTTGTTTTATATTCTTTCCTTTGAACTGGCTTGAAGATAACTTTGTCCTTTCTCTCAGCTTTGACTGCACCGTTTGTTTTCATTGTGCCATTAAGTGCCTTCTTTTGCTCAGGGAGAAGTGTCATGCATCTCTTGGCATTATGGCCATCCTGCCTTTTACCAACAATCCTCGTTTGGGCTTTAGTTTGGGCTTTAAAGCTACTAGTTTGGGCTTCCACCAACAATCCTCGTTAGTGTGTCCTTGCCTTTTACAATATATGCAAGAACTCATGACAGGTGTTCTCCTCTGAGTTTTGTATTGTCTCCCCCTATATGCAGCGTTGTATCTTCTCAAGTTAGAAACATATACTAGCCTTCTCCACTAGCAGTTACTCGCCTTATGACCCTAAACTCCACAATAAAGGCAATGACCTTGAAACTTCCTCTTCTTGGGTCTAATCATAGCTTGTCTTCTTCTGTTTATCACTTGCTGTATAGGTGTAGTAACTAGCTTCTTTGCTTATGTGACTTTCATTTCAGTCACCTTCTTTTGCTCAGCTGCAGCCCTCTGCTAGTTGACTTTCTTTTCTTTCTAAGACGAAGCAGTTACGGGCTACTACTCTTTAACCACATACATCATTTTTGGCCATGGCTATAATTTGATAACTGTCTTCTCTTCTTTAGTTATATTCTCTTGAGTCACAGCCTTCTCTTTCAACTTTTGTGGCAAAGTCTCATTCTTCTTTTCTCTTGCAGAGCTTGTTTCTCTTACCACTTTAAACTTTTGCAAGTTCTCCTCACTGTTTTTGAGTTGTTACTGAAGTCTCAACAACTCTATCTCCATTTCTTCAATTATTGAAGTCCTTGAGCCAAGCTCTATTGTAAGGTCTTCAAATATTTTGATTTATTCCTCAAATCTTCTCTTCAAGTCAATATGCTCAACACTTATTTCATCCTTTTGACTTTCAGCTTCCTTAGACTTTGCTTCAACTTGTTTTATATAGGCCTCTAACCTTCTTTTGGTTCTGCCCCTTCTGATTATCTCCTTTGAAGCTGCTTCTAGCTCAACTTCAAGATCTGGCTCTTCTTCATCAACCTCCTCTTCCTCTTTAGAGGTTGAACTACCACCTTGAACTGATGCCATAAAGGCATGCTCATCTGATGAGTCTTCATCTTCCTCCTTATTAGCTTCTTTTGCCTGACTCACATAACTCTTGAATGAGTTTCTCTTCTTCTTCTATGCATTAGCAATCTTCTTACTGGATTTCTTTGATTTGAATCGTAGTTTTCTCCATCTTGAATTCTGCTCATCATCACCATCCTCATCTTCATCATTAAGTTTCACTTTGCATTCAGAAGCAAAGTGTTTAATCTGCCCATAATGATAACATCTCAAGGACAATTGTCCTTTTCCCTTCTTAGACCCCTTTTTGAATTTCCTTATGAAGTAAGCCAATACATCACCTTCACTCTCTTCCTTATCATCATCATGATAATCCTCACTGGATGATTCTTCCTTTTCTTTTATCTTTAAGTGCTTCATAGCTTTGAAAGTTGCCTTGTTTGATACCTTCGTTGTTGTAGAGTTTTCAACTGACTTTATCCTCATCTCATATGCAATGAGATTGCACTAGAGATCATGCAGAGACATAGAATTGAGATCTCTACTCTCCTCTATGGCTGCCACCTTTGAGGCAAACCTTTTAAGCAGAATTCTCATAATTTTCTTCACAATAGATGAGTCCTTCTTGTTCTTCCCATGACTTTTAAGATCATTTACATCATCAATAATCCTGGTGAAGAACTCTTGGACTGTCTCATTTTTCTACATTCTGAGAGATTCATATCTCTCCTTGAACACTTCAAGCTTAGCCTCCTTCATTCTACCATCACCTTGATAGACTTTCTACAGTTTGTCCCATATCTCCTTAGCAGATTTGCAGTCCATAAATTTATCATACTCAGCATCTGTCAATGTTAAAATGATGACATTTGAGGCCTTCCCATTTATCTCAAACTGCATTAATTCCTCTGGGATTGGATCTTTACCTTCGTTTGGAGCCACAAAACCCTCCTGTACAGATTTCACCACATTCATGCCCATGGTTGCAAATACCACCTGTATTCTCGCTCTTCACATTTGATAGTTAGTTCCATTAAAGATTGGAACCTTCTTACTATAAGTAGTGCTAGTGCTAGTACCGACATCTATTTCTCAGTATGCTGAACAAGTTAAAACTTCTGAACCCCTTCAAACTAGTACACCAAGCTATTAAGCTTCAAACTGGTGAACCTGTGCTTTGATACCGATTGAAGTTCTCGACTTCACCCTAGGTTCTACTAGTTTGTGATACTAAGAGGGGGGTGAATTAGTATCACCACAATTTGCAAGTCGTAGGTAAGTGAACAACTTCAACCTCTTCTTAAAAGTGAACTCTTTCTCAAACTCAACTAATTTAGATCTATTGCTACCTACTAATCACAATAGTCCACTAAGTCACCTTTCAGACACCTTGCCTATAGACAATTCGGATGTTCTTGTTTAGGTCTTCATTAGGTTATGGGTTGGCTGATACTTTAGTTGTGTTTACAACTCAATTCAAAACACATAATGTAAAGTAAATTAAGGACACACGAGATTTACGTGGTTCTGTCAAAGTGACGTACATCCATAGTGGTGGGGACTCTCCCTTACCGAGACTATCCACTATACTTAAGAATTTCAGTTACAATGGATGTCTTAATCCTCTACTCCTTTCACTATTGCAATTACTAAGCAAGTACAATACAAAGAGTGTCACTTACTATGTCTACCCTTCTTCTAGCTTATCTTGCCTCTGTTGAATTGAAAGGCTGCTCCACTACTGCTTAGAAGTTCGCTGCAACACTCGGTAACCTCTCTTGAAGAAATCTGGAAATACGTTGAGCTCTTTCTAATGCTTCGCCAAATTCCTTCTCTAGGTTGTCTCACACAGCTCTTGCTTTCATTGTTTCACGGTCTCACCCATCTCCTATTTCATGTCTCACTCTCTCATGGCTTGCCTCACGTTTCTGGTTTGCCATTCCACTTCTCACGTCCTGCCTCATGTTTCTGGTTTGGCGTTTCCTATCTCACACACATTTCTGGTTTTCACGCTTTGCTAGTTTCACGACTCACATACATTTCTGGTCTCCACGCCTTGCTGGTCAGAGGCCTCATGCATGATTCAGGTTTGCCCTTGTTTCTTTCACACCTTCAAGTAGCTTGGTTTGCTCTCCTGGTGGTCTCCTCTTTCAAGGTTTCTCCTCTCTTCCCTTATGGACGGTGTGCTGTCTTCTCTCTTACATGAGTCACATGGTTTTCTCCAGCGTCACACCTCTTTGCCGTGTGTTTTCCGTTACCGTCCAGCCTTTCTTTGGCCGTTCTCCTCATTGCTTGGCCATCCACCCCTTTGCCATTGGTTGTGGTTGGCCGTGTAGATTGGTTTAGATGTTTACCTTGTTTGGCCATGTAGGTTGGTTTGGATGTTCACCTTTGGTTGGCCCATTGTCTCCCTTTGGCTGTCCCATTAATTTTGTTGTCTAGCTCTTGCTGTCCGGCCGTTCCTCCCTTGTTTTCTCTCTTTGGCCGGTCACGCATTGTGTTTTGCCATCCATTCACCTTTGGTTGTTGTCTAGCTGTGTCTTCTCCTTTACAGGCGGTGGTTTGCCGTTTGCTCCCTTTGTATTTGCTGAGTAGTTTGCTTTGGACGTCTTTTTGTTTGGCTGGCTCCTTCCTCACATTTTCTCTCTTTGGTTGGCTGGTTGTCTAGGTTTTCTATCCATTTTGCTTAATTGCTGACTTCTTTTATTTATTGTCTTCCAATGGCCTTTATATAGTTCTCCATGAAACCCTAATAGGGCTTACTTGCAATGAATTTACTGTCTTGCTCTTCCATATGGCTTTTATGTTCGTATGCCTCTATGTGGCTTTTACCTTCTTGCCCTTCCATGTGGCTTTACTTTCTTGCACACTTAAATCTAGTTGACAACAATTACAACTCATACAAGGCTATGGGAACAATAGTTAGAAGAAAAAAAGAAAAATAAAAAAAAGAAGGAAGAAGAACAAAAGAAGGAGAACATCAAATTGAAGTTATTGATAAGATTAATAGTTTGGTCATATTGGCCACAATAATAAAGGTTTTGTTGCTCAACTCCAATTCTACTATTTATTTTCCTATTTTGTTACCCAAGTTTGTCTTTTAGGTTCTTCTACCCCTGTCCTAATTATTGTGAGTTTAGTTAATTAAATTCGTTTGCCTTAATATCCTTTTTCATTTTTTATTCTTTGTTCTCCAATTTGTTCAATTCTAAGCCATTTATCTTATTATGTTCAAAATCAATACCCTTGATTTACATTGTTTAGTTCTTTATAGAGCTAATAGGAAAAATCCGAGTGTAAAAGTTAAGAGTGAAAGTTTATGTAAAGAAAAAGCAATAAAGAGTGTAAACATGAGGGAGTGTGACAACATCTTTTGAGTGACACATATAAGGGAATGTTCTGTAAGGTATCCTAATTATTTTGTATAGAAGTAATACTATGATATCCAAAAAAAAAAAGGTGTTACTTTTGAGGGAGCTGGTGATGTGTCCTTCATGATCAAAGCTATGAAACAACAATTTAAGTGCATGAATAACAGATTTAATGATATGTGAGAGAGGATGGAGGAGCAAGCTAATACAATAGAAGAGTTACAAAGGAGGCACAGGGAATATGAGACTCCTAAAGCAAAAAGGTAGTTGAGATGTGCCTATGACCATGAAGATGATGTAAAAAATGATGAATTTGATGATCAAATTACTGTGATTAGAATTGTTAACAGTAGAAGGGATCAAAGATAATTTGGGAGGCAAGACATCTATGACAATAATTTAGGTAGCATTAAAATGACAATTCCTCAATTCCAAGGTAAGAAGATTATGATGCATACCTAGAATGGGAGAAGAAGGTTGAATTGGTCTTTGAGTGCCACAACTATTTTGAGGAGAAATAGGTAAAGCTTATTGCAGTTGAATCTACAGATTATGCTATTATTTGGTGGGATCAACTTGTTTTGACTAGGAGAAGGAATCATGAGTGGCCTATTGATACATGGGAAGAGATGAAGGCTATAATGAGGAGGAGGTTTGTCCCTAATCACTATCATAGGGAGTTGTACCAAAGGTTGCAAGGGCTCACTCAAGGCACCAAAAGTGTGGAGGACTACCACAAGGAGATGGATATTACCATGATTAGGGCAAATGTAGAAAAAGATAGAGAGGCAACCGTGGCTCAATTTCTACAAAGGCTAAATACAAACATAGCAAACGTAGTTGAATTGCAACACTATGTGGAATTAGAAGTCATGGTGCACATGGCAATGAAAGTTGAAAGGTAATTTCAGTGAAAGGGCTCTACATGGTTTGGGTAGAATTCAGGTTCTACCTTATCTTGGAAGCCAAATTGGAGTAAATGACGCAAGATGGCGAATTACAAGTCCAAAGTCTAGCTACCCAAGCACAAGAATGTGGGTTCTAGCAAGGAAACAGGTAATTTTTGATACCAACCAAGTAGAAATAGAGATGTTAAATGTTTTATGTGTTTGGGAAGAAGTCACATTGCATCTCAATTTCAAAATAAGCATGCAATGATCTTGAGAAGTAATGGTGATGTTGAAACTGAAAGTGAATCAAATGATGATTCTATGCCATTATCGAAGGGTGAAAGTGATGGAAAGGAGTATTTGGTCAATGGAGTAGCTCTCGTTACAAGGCGAGCATTGAATATGCAAGTAAAGGAAGAAAATGAGGTGCAACGAGATAACATCATTCAGACAAGGTGTCTCATCAAAGATAAAGTATGTAGTGTGATCATTAACGGTGGGAGTTGCACTAATGTTGCTAGCATAACTATGGTTAAGAAGTTGAATTTACCAACTACAAAGCATCCTAGGCTATATAAGCTTTAGTGGTTGAATGAGAGTGGTGAAGTCAAGGTAAATAAGCAAGTGCTCATATCATTTTCTATTAAAAGGTACCATGATGAAGTTTTTCATGTGGGCCATATTCTACTAAGAAGACCATGGAAATTTGACAGGTGAATTATGCATGATGGCTTCACGAATCGATATTCCTTGGTAATAAATGAAAAACCTGTCACTCTTGTACCATTATCATCTCAACAATCTTATGAGGATCAATTGAGGATTCAAAATGAGAGTGAACAGAAAAGAAAGATCGATAAAAGAGAAAAGAGAGGAGAAAATGTGAGGACACAAGAGAAAGAGAAGAAAAGAGAAAGTCTCTATGCAAAAGAAAGTGATGGCAAAAGAGCATTCTATGCCAAATAGCCTATAATTGTACTTTTGTACAAGGAGACTTATTTTAACACTAACAAGTTTGACCCATCTTTGCCTAGTATTGTTGTTACTTTATTGCAGGAATTTGAAGACGTATTCCCTGATGATGTCCTAAGTGGATTGCCACCTAATAGAGGAATTGAGCATCAAATTGATTTTATCCCTAGTGCATCTATCTGTAACCAGCTAGCATATAAGAGTTATCTTAAGGAGACAAAGGAGCTTCAAAGGTAGGTTGAGGAGCTTATTTGCAAAGGTTATGTGAGGAAAAACATGAGTCCATGTGCTGTTCCGGTCTTACTTGTACCCAAAAAAGATGGGACTTGGATGATGTGTGTTGATTGTTGAGCAATCAACAAAATCACTGTAAAGTATCGTCAACCCATACCAAGATTAGATGACATGTTGGATGAATTACATGGTTCATGTGCTTTTTCTAAGATTGATTTGAAAAGTGGATATCATCAGATTAGGACGAGAGAGGGAGACAAGTGGAAAATAGCTTTCAAAACTAAATGCAATTTGTATGAATGGCTTGTTAACTTGTAGGCTACTGCCATAGGAGTACCGACAGGTCTGCTATCCTCTATGCCAAACCTTTTCAACATCTCTTTAGCATATTTTGTCTCAGAAAGAAAAATACCTTCTTCACATTGTTTTTTTTGTAATCTAACAAAGTAAGTCATTTCTCCAATCAATGACATCTCAAATTCCTTACTCATCTTCAGTGCAAATTCTTGGCATAGCTCAGAGTGATCCCTTCTAAAGATGATGTCTTCTATTATACTATGGTTACCACCTAGCCTGTCTCTAAGTTGAACACATATAGGTTATTATCAACTATTTCTCTTTTAAATTTCAACCTTCTTAAATATGCATCTAGTCTACTGTACCATGCTTTTATGGCTTGTTTAAGGCCATACAAGGCTTTCTTCAGCTTGCACATATGTGTCTCATCCTCACTAATTTGTACTCCATCGGGTTGTTCAATATATACTTCTTCTTTCAAGAGCCCATTCAGAAAGGCTGATTTCTCATCCATCTGGTAAACTTTATACCTCTTATGTGTTGCCAAAGGTAAGAACATTGTCATAGTTTCCAACCTTGCTACTAGTGCAAAAGTTTCATCAACATCTACTCCTTTTATCCGAGTGAAGCCTTTGCAAACCAGCCTAGCCTTGTTCCTCACCACCTTACTATCTTCATTATGCTTATTTCTAAACGCCAATTTTGTTCCTATGGCATTCTTGTTAGTGGATCTTGGAACTAGCTCCCATGTTTCATTCTTCTCGATTTGATCCAGCTCCTCATTGATAGCTTTAACCTAGGCTTTGTCTTATGCAGTCTCTTCAACAGATTTAGGTTCAACTTGTGAGAGTATAAGCAGTAGCTCCCACAATTCTTCTTATTGTAACTCCAGTTGATGGGTCACTTATGATTTAATTTCCTTGATGAGCATTGGTCCACATTTTCTTTGTCTTTCTCTCTTGCACAGTCTTAGTTGTAAGAGAATCTCTTTCTTCATCTTCAGACTCACTTTTCTCTGAGTCTAAACTTCTTTTCCCTCTTCTTCTTATTGGTCTTATTCTTCATCTATCTTAAAGTCATCTTCTTCACTGTCCTCAGCTTTTCCATTATGCATTATTTTTCAATTTTCATCTATTCTCACATCACTAGAAGTGACTACTTTTCCCAGTTTATATAGAAAAACTTTGTAACCTTTTGTTTTTGCTGAGTATCCCACAAAGATGCCTTCATCTGGCCTAGCCTAGAATTTTCTCAAGTTTTGCTCCTTATTCTTCACAAAACATGGGCTACCAAAGATTCTAAGATACTTGGCTATTGTCTTCTTCTCACTCCATAGCTCATATGGAGTCTTATTAGTATTGGGCCTTAGTAAAACTCCATTCAGTAGGTGCACAGCTGTAAATGTTACTTCTATCCAAAGTCATGTGTAAAACTTGGATTTCAGCAGTAAAGTTCTTGCCATTTCAACCACAGCTCTATTTTTCCTCTCTACCACCCCGTTCTATTGAGGTGTTCTTGTTGCTGTCATCTGATGGTGAATTCCAAGCTTCTCAAGGTAATCTTCAAAAGCTTCATTTGTGAATTCAGTGCCTTGATTTGACCTCAATACTTTGATCTTCTTTCCACTCTCATTTTCAGCCAACCTTCTGTATCTCTTGAATAATTTCAAGACTTCTAACTTGTATTTGAGGTACATGATGCAGGTCCTTCTGGAATTATCATCAACAAACAAGATGAAGTACCTCTCACCATTCAATCCTTTTGTTCTCATTGGCCCACACAAATCAATATGTACAATGTCAAGCACTGCTTCAGAACTGAACTCTTTGATCTTATACTGCTTTCTGACCTATTTTTCTTTAGAGTATGCTAAGCAAACATACTCCCTCTCTCTTTTGAGGTTTGGAATGTCTATGATTGCATGAGTAGTGGTTAGCTTCTTTATGTTCTTCTGTGTCAAGTGTCCCAGCCTCCTATGCCAAAGTTGATTTTCTTCTTCATTTGTAAGTAAATAGCTGTTTGTCCTATCCTTATCAATCATTTATAAATTTCTAGTTGTTCTTTTCCCAGCTACAATAGTATTGCCTTCTTTACTCTTTACTTGGTAACCTGTTTTTGTGAATATCACTTTATGGTCTTCATTGTATAGTTGGCTGACAAATGCTAGATTATATCTAAGTCCGTCAATGTATAGAACATCTTTCAACTTTCCTTTTCCAAAATTTACTGACCCTTGACCACTGATGTTGAGTGAATCATCATTGCTAAACTTTACTTTGCCTTCTCTTGACGTGTTCAGCTTTGATAATTTATTCTTATTTCCTATCATATGTGAAGTGCACCCACTATCAACGATCTACTGCTTATCCTTGTAGTTAGCCTTTAATGCAATTTCAGCTATATTAGCCTCCTCCCTTTTAACTTTATATTCCTTCTTTTGAACTAGCTTAAAGATAGCTTTCTACTTTTTCTCAGCTTTGACTGTACCAATTGGTTTTATTGTGCCATTGAGTGCTTTCTTGTTATTCCCACAGCCTTGTATGGGTTGTACATGTTGTCAACTAGGTTTAAGTGTGCAAGAAAGTAAAGCCTCATGGAGGGGCTAAAAAGTAAAGCCACATGGAAAGACAAGAAAGTAAAAGTAAAGCCACATGGAGGGGTAAGAACATAAAAGCCATATGGAAGGGCAAGATAGTATATTTGCCCTATTAGGGTTTCATGGAGGAGTATATAAAGGCCAACATAAGAGAGCAAATGGGGAAGCTATCAGACAAAGGAGAGAAAAAGGAGAAGAGGAGAGGTCTGTCGAAAATAGGAGAGGTCGGCAAATTGAGCAAATCAGAGTGGATTGGCGGACGAAGAGAGAGAGAGAACACCGACGGTAAGAGAACAGCAGAACGGGGGTTTGACGCCAAAACAGAGCAGCTGTTGAAAAAGTCATCGTAAAAAAAGAGGAAAGGTCAATAAAATCGAGAGAAAAAGAGAGAGAGATGAACAAAGAGTGAGACACCACCAGAAGAGCAGACAACAGATCTGTGACGGCGTAAGACAAATAGCTCGACATGGCTAGATGGTGAGAGAGAAACCATGACATGGCAAGAGAGAAAAATGGGTTAACGGCAAAATAGAGTGGACGATCGACGGAAAAATAGATAGAGATGGCCGAAGGTGGGAGGATGGCAAAGACATATATTGCCAAATCAGAGTGACGGAGAAGGAGGAAAAACCTGACAAGGCCAAAAAGAGACCACCAGGGAAGGAGAGAAAACACAACCAAAAATACCATCGATAGTAAAGAGAGAGAAAAATAGAGAGACAGCAGAAGAGGAGATGACTAAAGGGGGGCTGAATGAAAAACAGTTGGCAAAAATAGGAGAAAAGAGGAGACGGCTAAAGGGGTTGGATGACTGGATGGCAAACTAAACAAAAGAAAAAAGCCCAATACGGCCAAAACAGAGGGTGGATGGCTGATGGACAGTGATTGGCAAAGTAGGGAGAAAATTTGATACGACCAAAGGAGGTGAGAAACAAACAGGTGAGACTGTGAGATCGTGAAAGCAAGAGTTGTGTGAGACAACCTATAGAAGAAATTCGGCAAAGCATTAAAAAACTCAACGTATTTCAAATTTCATCAAGAGAGTTTAGAGATTGTTACGGTGAACTTCTAAGCTGTAGTAGAGTAGCCTTTCAATTCAATAGAGGCAAGACAAGCTATAAAAAGAGTAGACACAGTAAGTGACACTCTTTGTTTTACAATTGGAATTCTTAAATATAGTAGATAGTCTCAGTAAGGGAGAGTCCTTACCATCATGGATGTACATCACGTTGATGGAACCATATAAATCTTGTGTGTATTTAATTTGCTTTACGTTCTACATTTTGAATTGAGTTGTGAACACAGCTAAAGTATCAACCAACCCATAACCTAACGAAGACCTAAACAAGAACATCCAAATTGTCTATTAGGCAAGGAGTCTAAAAGGTGACGTTGGGGACTATTGTGATTAGTAGGTAGTAATAGATCCACCTTAGTTGAGTCTGAGAAAGAGTTTGCTTTTAAGAAGAGGTTGAAGTTGTTCACTTACCTACTAATTGCAAATTGTGGTGATACTGATTCACCCCCCTCTCAGTATCACAAACTAGTAGATCTTAGGGAGAAGTTGGGATCACCAATTTGAAGCTTAACAGCTTGCTGTACTAGTTTGAAGCGATCTAGAAGTTTGAATTGTTTAATATACTAAGAAATGGAAGCCAGTACCAGCACTAGCACCACTTACAGCAAGAAGGTTCCAACCTTCAATGGAACCAACTATTATATGTAGAGAGCAAGAATGCAAGTAGTATTTGCAAACATGGGCATGAATGTGGTCAAATGTGTACAAGAGGGTTTTGTGGCTCCGAAAGAAGGTAAAAACCCAACCCCAATGGAGTTAAGGCAATTTGAAATAAATGGGAAGGCCTCAAACGTCATTATTTCAGCATTGACAGATGCTGAGTACGCTAAAGTTATAAACTGCAAATCTACCAAGGACATATGGGACAGTTTGCAGAAAATCTATGAAGGTGATGGCAGAATGAAGGAGGCTAAGCTTCAAGTGTTCAAGGAGAGATATGAATCTCTCAGAATGTAGAAGAATGACACAGTTCAAGAGTTCTTCACCAGGGTTATTGACGCTGTAAATGACCTGAGAAGTCATGGGAAGAACAAGAAGGACTCATCGATTGTGAAGAAAATTCTGATAATTCTACCTAAGAGGTTTGCCTCAAAGGTAGCAACCATAGAGGAGAGTAGAGATCTCAATTCTATGTCTTTGCATGATCTCCAGTGCAATCTCATTGCATATGAGATGAAGCTAAAGTTAGCTAAAAACTCTGCAACAACGAAGGTATCAAAAGAGATAGCTTTTAAAGCTATGAGATACTTAAAGATAAAAGATGAGAAAGAATCATCCAGTGAGGCTGATGATGATGATGAGGAAGAGAGAGAGGGTAAAGTGTTGGCATACTTCACAAGGAAGTTCAAAAAGGGGTCTAAGAAGTGAAAAAGACAGTTGTCCTTAAGATGTTATCGGTGTGGGTAGACTGGATACTTTGCTTCTCAATGCAAAGTGAAACTTGATGATAAAGATGAGGATAGGGATGATGAGCTGAATTCAAAATGGAGAAGACCATCATTCAAATCAAAGAAGTCTAGCAAGAAGACTGCCAACCCACAGAAGAAGAAGAGAGACTCATTCAAGAGTTATGTGAGTCAGATAAAAGAAGCTGATGAGGAGGAAGATGAAGAATCATCAGATGAGCATGCCTTTATGGCATCAACTCAAGGTGGTAGTTCAACCTCTAAAGAGGAAGAGGAGGTTGATGAAGAAGAACCAAACCTTGAAGCTGAGTTGGAAGTAACTTCAAAAGAGATAATCAAAAGGGGTAGAACCATAAAAAGGTTAGAGGCTCACATAAAACAAGTTGAAGCAAAGTCTAAGGAAGCTGAAAGTCAAAAGGATGAATAAGGGTTGAGCATATTGACGTGAAGAGAAGATTTTAGGAACAGATCAAAATATGTGAAGACCTTACAGTAGAGCTTGGCTCAAGGACTTCAAAAATTAGAGAAATGGAGAAAGAGTTGCTGAGACTTTAGCACTCAAAAGTAGCAAAGCAAACTTGCAAAAGCTTGAAACGAAAAGAGAAACATGCTTCACAAAAGGACAGAAGAATGTAGAGAAAGTGTAGCAATCTAAGGTTGCATTGGCTAAAGAAAATAAGAATGTGCTATAAAAGTTGAAAGAGAAGGTTATGACTCAGAAGAAGATAGCTGAGAATAAAGAAGATTTGAAGAAGCAACCTAGGGTGGCAAACAAGAAGGAAGAAAAGAAATTCAACCAGCAGAGGGCTACGGCTGAATAGAACAAGGAGAAGAAGGTGACTTAACTGAAAATCACACAAGTAAAGAAGCCAGCTACTTTGCCTACACAACAAGTAATGAATAAAAGAAAACAAGCTGTGATTAGACCCAAGAAGAGGCAATTTCAAGTTCATTAGCTTTATTGTGGAGTTTGGGGTCATAAGGCGAGTAACTACTAGTGGAGAAGGCCAGTATATGTCTCTAACATGAGAAGATATGATGCTGCATATAGGGGGAGACAATACAAAATTCAGAGGAGAACACCTGTCATGAGTTCTTGCACATACTGTAAAAAGCAAGGACACACTGATAAGGAGTGTTGGTGGAAGCCCAAACTAATAGCCCAAACTATATTGGCAGACTTGGAATAGTGTGAAAGGTGCGAGCAGGATGGCCATAATGCCAAGAGATGCATGACACTTCTCCCTGAGCAAGAGAAGGCACTCAATGGCATAATGAAAGCAATTGGTGGAGTCAAAGTTGAGAAAAAGGAGAAAGCTATCTTCTAGCTAGTTCAAAAGAAGGAATATAGAGCTAAAAGGGAAATGACTAATATAGCTGAAATTGCACTCAAAGCTAACTACAAGGATAAGCAGTGGATCCTTAACAGTGGCTGCACTTCACACATGATGGAAGAGAAGAGTAAATTGTCAAAGCTAAATAAGTCAAGAGAAGGTAGAGTCAAGTTTGGCAATGATGATTCACTTAACATCAATGGTCAGGGGTCAGTAAACATTGGAAGAGGAAAGCTAAAAGATGTTTTACATGTTAAAGTACTCATATATAATCTAGCATTTGTTAGAAAACTATGCAATGAAGACCATAAGGTAATATTCACAAAAATAGGTTTCCAGGTAAAGACTAAAGGAGGCAATACTGTTGCAGCTGGAAGAGAATAGTTGAAAATTTGTATATGATTGATGAAGAAAGAGATCCTCTTGCAACTAAGATTATGCAAGAAAGAAAGCCAAAGAAAATATGGAGCAGCATTCATCAAGAAAATCAAATCATAGGTGACCCATCAGCAAGAGTTACAACAAGAAGAAAAATTATGGGAGCTACTGCTTTACTCTCATAAGTTGAACCTAAATTTATTGAAGAGGCGACACAAGATCTAACTAAATCTCTGTTCACAAAGCTGTTTGAAAAGCATAGAATGAGTCTGTTTATGCAAATGCCTCCTCAAGCCTAAAAATTAGGTGAATCCTCCATCTCTACTTTGTGAGTTTTTCAAATTTGTAATTAGCTGCCAAAGAGGAAGAGAAGCAATAGTGCAAGGGGAGCTATTAAGAAAGGGGAAGTGCATATTTAGGGGGAGTTGAATCTACTACATAGTGGCTTTTGTTATGAGTGTTGCCAACAATTATAAAGGGGGAGATTGGTATCTTGCTTAGGGAGAAGTGTCATGCATCTCTTGGCATTATGGCCATCCTATCTGCACCTTTCACACTATTCCAAGTCTGCCAATATAGAAAACTTGATCTTTGAATCCACTAGTTTGGGCTTCCACCAACAAACCTTGTCAGTATGTCCTTGCTTTTTACAGTATGTGCAAGAACTCATGATAGGTATTCTCCTCTAAATTTTGCATTGTCTCCCCCTGTATACAGCATTAGATCTTCTTAAGTTGGAGATATATATTGGCCTTCTTCACCAGTATTTACTTGCCTTATGACCCCGAGCTCCACAATAAAAACAGTAACCTTAAAACTACCTCTTCTTGGGTCTAATCACAGCTTGTTTCCTTTTGTTCATTACTTGCTGTGTGGGCACAGTTGCTGGCTTCTTTGCTTGTGTGGCTTTCATTTCAACCACCTTTTTCTTGTTCTTCTATTCAGTCATTACCCTTGGCTAGCTGACTTTGTTTTCTTCATTTTTGTTTACAACCCTAGGTTACTTTTTCTAATCTTCTTTATTTTTAGCCTTCACTATTCCTGGCTGATCAGTTTTTTCTTTCTGAGATGTAGCAACTATGGGCTATTGCTCATTAACCACATGCATCATTTTTGGCCCTGGCTTTGGTTTAATAACTGTCTTCTCTTCTTTAATTATCTTCTCCTGAGTTATAACCTTCTCTTTCAACTTTTGTGGCAAAATCTCATTCTCTTTAGGCAATGCAGTATCAAATTGCTGCACTTTCTCTTCATTCTTCTTTTCTCTTGTAGAGCTTATTTCTCCTACCACTTTAATCTTCTGCAAGTTCTCTTCACTCTTTTTGAGTTGTTGCTAGAGTCTCAAAAACTCTATCTCCATTTCTTCAATTCTTGAAGTCCTTAAAGCAAGCTCCATTGTAAGGTCTTTACATATTTTGATCTGTTCTTCAAATCATCACTTCAAGTCAATATGTTCAGCCCTTATTTCATCTTTTTGACTTTTTGCTTCCTCAATCATTGCTTTAACTTGTTTTATATGTGCCTCCAACCTTGTTATGGTTCTATCCCTTCTGATTATCTCCTTTGAAGCTGCTTCTAACTCAACTTCAAGATCTGGTTCTTCTTCTTCAATCTCCTCTTCCTCTTAAAAGGTTGAACTACCACATTGAGCTGAAGCCATAAAGGCATGCTCATCTAATAAGTCTACATCTTCCTCCTCATCGGCTTCTTTTATTTGGCTTACATAACTCTTGAATGAGCCTCTCTTCTTCTTCTATGGGTTGGCAGTCTTCTTGTTAGACTTCCTTGACTTGAATAATGGTCTTCTCCATTTTGAATTCTACTCATCATCACCATCGTCATCTTCATCATCAAGTTTCACTTTGCACTAAGAAGAAAAGTGTCTAGTTTGCCCACAATGATAATATCTCAAAGACAACTGTCCTTTTCCCTTATTGGACCCCTTTTTGAATTTCCTTGTGAAGTAAGCCAACACTTTACCTTCACTTTCTTGCATCATCATCATCCTCACTAGATGATTCTTCCTCTTCTCTTATCTTCAAGTGTCTCATAGGCTTTGAAAGCCGCCTCCTTTGACAGCTTTGATGTTGAGGAGCATTCAGTTGACTTTATTCTCATCACATATGCAATGACATTGCATTGGAGATCATGCAAAGACATAGAATTGAGGTCTTTACTCTCCTCTATGGTTGTCATCTTTAAGGCAAACCTCTCCGTCAAAATTCTCAAAATTTTCTTCACAATAGATGAGTCCTTATTGTTCTTCCCATGACTTCTAAGGTTGTTTACAACATTAATAACCCTAGTGAATAACTCTTGGACTATCTCATTTTTTTGCATTATGAGAGATTCATATCTCTCCTTGAAAACTTGAAGCTTGGCCTCCTTTATTCTGTTATCACATTCATAGACCTTATGCAATCTGTCCCATATCTCCTTAGCAGATTTGTAGTTTATAACTTTAGCATATTTAGCATCTGTCAATGCTAAAATGATGACGTTTAAGGCCTTCTCATTTATCTCAAACTACCTTAATTTCTCTGGGGTTGGATCTTTACCTTCTTCTAGGGCATAAAACCCTATTGTATAGATTTCACCACATTCATGCCCATGGTTGCAAATACCACCTACATTCTCACTTTCCACATATGGTAGTTGGTTCCGTTGAAGATTGGAACCTTCTTGTTGTAAGTAGTGCTAGTGCTATTATTGGTATCCATTTCTCAGTATGCTGAACAAGTTAAAACGTTTGAAACCCTTCAAACTAGTACACCAAGTTGTTAAGCTTCAATCTGGTGAACTTGTGCTTTGATACCAATTGAAGTTCCCAACTTTACCCTAGGATCAATTAGTCTGTGATACTGAGAGGAGGGGTGAATCAGTATCACACCCCTTAAAAAAACTCTGATAATTTAAGTCAAAGTATTCTACTTCTTTAATACTTTAGCTCTCATTAATATGTAGATACGTGAACAACTTCAAACTCTTCTTAAAAGAGAACTCTTTCTTAGATTCAACTAAAGTAGATTTATTGTTACCTACTAATCATAATAGTCCCCAAAGTTACCTTTCAGAAACCTAGCTTATTAGACAGATTGGCTGTTCTAGATTAGGTCTTCTTTAGGTTATGGGTTTAATAATTCTTTAGTTATGTTCACAACTTAATTCAAAATACAGAATATAAATTCAAAGTAAGGACACAAAAGATTTACATGGTTTTGTCAATGTAACGTACTCCACAGTGGTAGAGTTTCTTCCTTTATCAAGATAATCTACTATACTTAAGAATACCAGTGTGGTATTCCCTATGATTGCAATATAGTTACAATGGATATCTTAATCTTTTGCTCCTCTCACTATTGCAAATACAATGCAAGTACAATACAAAAATTGTCACCTACTGTGTTTACCCTTCTTCTAGCTTGTCTTGCCGCTGTTTGATTTAAATAGGTTGCTTCACTATCTCTTAGAAGATCACCAAAACACTCTTTAACCTCTCTTGAAGAAATCTGAAAATACATTGATTTCTCTCAAATGCTTCACTGAACTTCTTGTCTTCGTTGTCTCATACAACTCTTGGCCTCAACATCTCATGGTCTCACCTGTCTCATCATTTCACCATCTCCCCATCTCATGGTCTCACCCATTTCCTGGTCTTACCATCTCACCATCTCTGGTCTCATGGTCTCTAGTTCTGGTCTCACCGTTTCACCATTCTAGTCTGGTCTCAACTAGTCTCATGTCTAACCTTCTTTAGGTCTCACATCTTCTCTGGTTCGGTCTCACCTAGTCTCACACGTTACACCCTTTCTGGTCTCACTCGTTTCTGGTCTCACCGATTCTGGTCTTCCGGTGTGTTCTAGTGTCACCCATTTCCCTCTTTTTTGGTCTCACGTTTCCAAGTCTCACCATTCTGGTTTGGTTTCACCTTTCTCACATTTTCAGGTCTTACCTGTCTTACCGTTCTAGTCTGGTCTCACTGTCCACATGTTTCCAGGTCTCACCTATCTCACCATTATGATCTGCTTTCACGTGTTTCATGGTTTCCAGGTCTGGTCTCCTTTCACATCTCACCTTCTCCAGGTCTCATGTCCTCTCTTTCTGGTCTGCTCCCACGTGTTTCATAGTTTCCAGGTCTGGTCTACTCTCACGTGTTTCACAATTTCCAGGTCTGGGCTGCTCGCACATCTCACTTTCTCCAGGTCTCATGTCCTTTCTTTCTGGTCTGCTCTCATGTGTTTCACAGTTTCCAGGTCTAGTCTGCTCTCACATCTCACCTTCTCTAGGTCTCACTATCTTATGGTGGCTGCCCCACAAGAGATAAGTTTTGATTTATATACTCCCTTCTATGAAAGCCCTAGTAGGGCTTACTGTAGCTATGACGAATTTCCTTTCTTGCCATTCTATGTGGCTTTATATTACTACTATTCCATTCAAAATTCAGCATTATCCTCCTTCATAATTTATTTTTCTTGCACTTTTCTTTCTACTGAAATCTCATTCCTTGACTGCTTGAATGAATGGCCAGGATTGCCCATGAACAAGTTCATGTCAAATAAGACTACCACCTTGTCACACTGTCACACTAAGACTTAAGCAATGCTACACTCCCTCTACAAGTTCACTCCAAGGAGATCACTTTACAAGGTTATTTGACATGCTAGTCTTATCCTATACAAGGTTATGAGCCACTTTTGCTTGCACATTTAAATTTGGTTGACAATAATTACAACACATACAAAGTTGTGGGAACAATAGGGATAACATTGAAAGCAAGAATAAGCAATATGCTAAGCAAGTTAATAAAGGGTGTGTGAAGGTTGTCTTTGAACCTAGTGATTGGTGTGGGTGCATATAAGAAAGGAATGATTTCCCCTTTAAAGAAATTCCAAATTGTAGCCATGATGAGATGGACCATTTAAAATCTTAGGGAGGATTAATGACAATGCCTATAGGCTAGATTTACCAAGCAACTATGGTAATGTTAGTGCTACTTTTAATGTTGTTGACTTATCTTTGTTTGATGTAAGTGATTCAAGGACAAATCCTTTCAAGGAGGGGAGGAATGATGGAAAACAAGGTGCTATTCAATGTGACAAAGCAAGTATTCCCTAGGTCTTTTGTAAGGAATTAGTGGTCAAGTGACTAGGGCAAGGACAAAAAGGATGAAAGAGACTTTAAAAGACTTAATCTTGGAGCTATATGATAAAAGGGGTGCGCTAGAATATTCCAAGACTATTTTAAAAGTTTTCAATGTTACACCAAAGATAATCACTTTTCTTTATATGCAAAATGATAGATAAGCTTAGAATTTGAAGAACAAAACATAGAGCTCATGATATAAGAACCCTTGAATCAATTTGTTATGCACACCTTAGAAAGCTAGGAAACAAGTTGGGTTGATTAGATTAGAACCCTAAGGAAACTAAGTCCTAAAAGCCCAAATCTTAAGACACTACAAAGGTTGATCACTCCTTTGATAAGTCAAGACAATGTATTCTTCCAAGAACACAAGAAAGCAAAGCAAAGTTTGCTGAAAAATACCTCAATCTTGTTGATTTTGTTTAACATAGTTATAGCTTAAGCAAGTAAATATTACAAATCTATAAGGAAAAGGTGTTTCTTAACATGCATATATAGGAAAAATCTTAATTACATGAGATGTCTATAATTAAGGAATATAAATCTACCTTGATTAGGAATCCTTAAAACAAACTATAACTAATGATAGCTAGGCATAAAAATCAAAGTAAAAACCCTAACTAATATATCAAGACTAAGCTGAACCTACAAGCCCAAATAAACCTAAGAAATTAGCCTTTTGTATATGTAATCTGACCTTAACTTAAAATCCAGCAACCTAAAACAAAATGAAGCCCCTTAATACAACTTAACATGCAAATCAAGTCTTTCCTTAGCTTGGTCATACAACTTATATCATGGGCTTCAAGTCTTGTTCTTCAAGTTCTATGCCTTGTCCATCATCTTGCACATAAAGATAAGTGATTATTTTGGTGTAGCATTGAAAAATTTTAGAATAGCATTGGAATCTTGTAGAGCACCCTCTTCGCATGTAGCTTTATGGTTAAGCCTTGTAAAACCTCTTTCATCCTCTTTATCCTTGCCTTAGTCATTGGACCATTGATTCACTGTAAATGATCTAGGGAATATTTGCTTAGTTGCACTTGAATAACACCTTGTTCTCCATCACAATGTGTATGAGTGAATGAGCCCATGTTCTGTACTAGCCATTTTTGTGCCCAAGAAGGATGGCTTGTAGCGAATATGCATGGTTAGCCCTACTATCCACAAAATTATAGTAAAATATCATCATCCCATTATATGGCTTAAAGAAAATAGTTCAATAGTCCTAAGTCAAATTATTCAACTTATGATAAGGAGTTCTATTCCATCAACAAGCATTAGAAAATTGGACTCCTCACTCGCTACCAAAGAGTTTGTTCTTCATTCAGACCATACGGCCTTGAAGTTCATCAATGGTGAACAAAAACGGATGGAAGCCATATTGTACCAGATCGAATCAACAAGGGAGTTGATGCTTTACAAGACATTGGAGGACTAATGACAAAGGCAGGTCAAAGAAAATAAAGGAAGCTCTCAATAACTACTTGTGTGACATTTACTATCAAGAAGTTGCTCAGTACAAGTTAAGGATGATAGGGGCTTCACCAGGGCTTGCAAATGTGTCATCTATGGAGGAATTTGAGAACCATGGCCTTAGGAAGGAAGTTGGATTTGGGAGCCCATGTTTGGCATTTAAATGGATTATTTTCATGGGTTATATTGTTATGTGGTGGGTTAAACGAATTTCAGCATCTTAATGGGTTATTTTCATGGGTTTTTATTATTATTTAGTGAGTTGGACGAATTTCCTTAATAAGCCCATCTTATTAGCTAGGGTTTTTAGGGGTTAGCATATAAAAAGGGCAAAAAGGGTGGCTGGAGGGGGCAGACCCATTTTCATGAGTGTATGAGCTATTTTCTCTGGTTCTTTGAGAACTAATTCTAAACTTTCATACTTGAATGTGTTGGTTCAATAGACTTATCTTTAAAATACCAACATTGGTGTTGGGTTCCATTTACATATAATTGGAGTTCGTATCAAAAACTAAACAAAAGGCATGTTAAATGGGTTGAGTATGTTCGATCTTACTCTTTTGTGATCAAACACAAGTCTCTCTTGGAGGCATTCTTTTCTAACCTTGATGGATTCCAAGCTAATTGATTTTGAGTTAATTAAAGAACTCTATGTTGATGATATAGACCTCTTCTATATTTGCAAATGCAAGAAAGATATAGTAGACTATTTCCATGTCCAAAATGATTTATCTTCAAGGACAACAAGTTGTACATTCCCTAGAGTCCCACAAGTTTGAGAAGTCCATGTAGGAGGTTTTGCTGGTCACTTTGGAGTTAACATGACATTGGCTTGGAAGTAACTGTAAGCATCATGTGATGTGCCAATAGGACAAGATCCATGTTCTTGCACAAGTATTATACACGCCATTTCTAATGCCCACTGTTCCATGGGAAGCTATGAACAAAAGGATGCTTTTATGATGGTTGCATGTCATTCTCAAAAATACCTTATTTTGTGCCTTGCTACAAAATCCATAATGTTTCTCACATTGTTGACTTGTATTTTTGTGAGATTATTTGACTCCATGGAGTTCTTTATATCATCATTTCAAATTGGGATAGAAAATTTTTTAGCAACTTTAGGAAAACTTTATAAATTAAACTTGGAACAAAGCTTTTTTTTTATCACATCATACCACCCACAAATTGATGGGCAAACAAAAGATATTAATCACACATTGTAGCTGTTAGTTGCTTACTCCCGTTGGCTTTAGAATGCAAGCAAATTGGTGGCACATTGCTCCAATTCTTGCACGAGAAATTTGGAGTAGACACCCAATCAAGTAAGTGTATCAAGAACTTTTTTATTGTAGAATGATATGGGAGGCTAAGGCATTGGCATCAAGGGAGAAAGGCACTTGGATTGTTGGTTGGTGTAGTAGGGAGCACCATTGTACTTTTGTCCACTGAGTGATAGCTCAAACACATCAATTCTTCCTTCTACCAAATGGCTAGATTCCCTAATGTTTTTTAGGTGGTAGTCCACGTCTCTCACCAACTCTAGCAATTGGCTATAGCATTGACATGTGTTTGCACACAAGCCAATGCTAAATGAGACTAATTGTGGGATATCCAACAAGTCTAGGGCTTGGGGTGTAAAACAAATTAGAATTTGATACACCATAAAATAGGAGATCACGGGTGTTGATATCCATCAAAATGTGGCAAGTTTTCTAAAAGCCCAATCCAAGTCAATATGTTGGCATGAACTCCTTGAGAAAAGGAGAACATGGGTAGCCAAAGAAGGTGGTTGATCAAGTCTTTGATGAGGTGTCAAGCTCTCCTCAGTTGTAGTTACATGTTCTTATAGCAAAATGGGCATGTGTTCCCAAAAATGGGATCCCCACTATGTGTGATTGACTTGATAGCCAAGTCATGTGTGTCTTTGACTAGTTAGGGGTGTCAACTATGAACATTATACATATGTGTAGTGTGGCAGCCAAGGGCCATACGAAAATGTGGAGAGAAAACACTTATGTGGGAGGCCTTGGCAAATCCTTTGTGCTTTAAGGAAAGTAAAATGGTTGGGAGGTCATTCTTGTAAGTGTTCTTCGCCTCATGTGTGGGAATTGGTTGAGATTCAATATGACTTAGTACCATCACAAAGCCAAAAAAATTTGAGTGAAAAGGTCATGGTAACAGCAACCATCTTGAGAACTTTGGCATCCAAAAATCATAAAGATTGGGATTTAAGCTTGCTTATGCCAAGTTCACTTACAATTGAGCTCATAATTGCACCACAAAGTGTTCTCCTCTTAAAACCCTTTAGGGAATCAATCCACTAACTCCTATGGATTTATTGCCCTTGCCAACCAAGGATTTGATGCTTCTCAATGTTGATCAATGAACTAAGGTAATAAAGGATTTCCAGGAAAAGATCAAGTCTCAAATCAAGAAACAAAATGAGATTTATAAGAAGTGATAAAAAACCTACAAAATGACCTGTGCTAGGAACCTTTGAATCACTTTGTTTTGCACACCCTAGAAAGCAAGGAAATAAGTTAGATTGATTATATTAGAACCTTATGGAAACTAATCATAAAAACTCCAATCTTAAGATGCCACAAAAGTTGATCACTCCTTTGATAAGTCAAGATCATGTATTCTTCCAAAAACAAAAGAAAGCAAAGCAAAGTTTGTTGAAAATACCTCAATAGTTAGTGTCATATGAAGTCCCAAGAATCATGTCCATCTTGCCTTTAACAAGGCCTAGGCTCTTGTAAAAACATGTAAGAAAAATCAATAACTGTATTTAAAGATATAAATTACCAAAAACAAAATTTCATAAAAGAATTAACATACCTAACCCTAATAAAATTTGAGTTTAAGACTTAATTGCTAATGTAATTCTTGCTCAGATAATGGAATAGAGAATAATATCCTTGAACTCCATCCTCACTAAAATAGGTGAACACATTGCGAGGAGCTTAACCCAAAGGAATGCATATCGTCACTTTCCAAGCAAAATGTGAAAAGCCTTGGGTGCCAATATGGAGCAAGTTATTCCTTCATTAGGATTTAGCTTATACACAGTTTAATTAACCTTAAATTAAGCATTCTTGATCCTATCAACAACCTATCTAACAATGGCTCCAAAATATTCTTTGCATTCTAGACAAAGTTAGCAACTTTGGGTCAGGAGGGAAATGATAAAGACAAAGTTACCTTAATAGCATGTACTGCAAAACAAGAGGCTAACCTTGTTTTGGATTACCATATGTAATAACTTCATGTTAAGGACCTAAAAGAGTTTGGCGTTGAGTTCTTGATAAATT
Organism: Ceriops decandra; assembly: GCA_020615895.1. Classification (NCBI taxonomy): domain Eukaryota; kingdom Viridiplantae; phylum Streptophyta; class Magnoliopsida; order Malpighiales; family Rhizophoraceae; genus Ceriops; species Ceriops decandra. The sequence continues at coordinate 4,088,325 of JAHLGO010021101.1, read as the reverse complement.
CTTCATACTTCAGCCTTGTAGAACTTTAAACTTAGGTCTTTGATGTATAAAATTTTAATCTACTTATTTCTCCATTATTGCACACATGTGTTGTGTATTGTTCATTTTTGAAGTATTACTTACTATGCCAACTACAATCACAAGTTCTCATCTTTTCAGCATTTGTTTTAGTGTTCATTTTTATAAGATTTACCTCATAAACCTGCACGTTTATTGCACGTCATTATCAAAACAGGGCTGGTTTGACACATTAAGCACATATGCTGGTATGGGAGAAGAGTGGATACAAAACAATTGAATGGGTTCATTACTTTACCTAGAGGGTTCATATAGGATCAGATGCTAGAAACATAGGAATTCCTTAATGAGATGTCAAAAGCAGACTAGTAATGGAGATAGGATCATCTGCCAATGCATTCTAGCAAAAGTTAACAAAAGAAAAGAAAAAAAAAAGCTTGTGTTGTAAATTATGTTGTTGTTGAGAAAAAGGATTGAGCCTTATCCAAGATTCATACAGGTAGGATTATCTCCCTTTTGCCTCTTCATTCGCTTTGCTGTCTTGTTTATATTGAAGTTTATTTAAAGCAAAGTAGATATTGATTATGTTATAAATTAATCCACATGAGGATTCTAGCAAGCCTAAGGTCCATAACAACAATATATAAGCAAATGGTTAAGAAAATAACATCCAAAAATTTGAAACATCAACCTTTAGATTTGTTGACGACACATTAAATCCAACCATGTACAACATCCCCTACACAAAGTCATTTTGCTCCCCCTGAAACATGCATCACTTGCTACTCTTCCTGTTCACTTCTCCCCCTTGACAAGTTTGTCCTATTTATCCATCAAGCTACTCCCCCTTTTTTATAAGTATTACAGTTTCTTTGAATTTATGAAAAATATCTCCCCTTTGATAACAAATCCAAAGGATAATAGTAGAGGGAAGGGTAGAGGGGTTAGAAAATACCTCAACCTTTAGGGGTTGGCTGAAAACATAGGGTCAGCCTCAGCTTTTGGAACATCTCTCTTAACAGTGGTCTAGTGAATCTATCTGCCACTTGCTTCATAGTTGGTAAATACTCCAACTTTACTTCATTTTTCTCCACCTTCTCTTTAATGAAGTAGTACCTGATTTTAATATGTTTAGTTCTGGAGTGGTGGATAGGATTCTTTGACAAATTGATGGCATTCTAGTTATCACAACCAATCAGAAATGGTAGCTGTACATCTACCTTTATATCTTCAAGCTGTTGTTTCATCCATAGCAATTAAATACAAGCTTGAGTTATAGCCATATATTTAGCCTCTATAGTACTTAGAGTCACTAAATTTTGATTCTTGTAATGCCATGAAACACATCTATTGCCCAAATAAAATGCACCATTGGATGTTGACCTTCTATCATCATAATTTCTAGCCCAACCCACATCTGTATATCCATATAGATTAACCTGTCCTATCATAAAGCAACCTAAAATTAGTTGTGCCCTTCACATACCTTAGAATTCTCTTAGACACCATAAGATGGGACTCCTTGGGGTGACATTGACATCTAGCATAAAGGGTTATAGCAAAAACAACATCAGGCCTTAATGTTTTCAAATTCAGTAAGCTTTACTTAACTTTGTTTCAACTGTGATAAGAGTGCTTACTTTTTTAGAATTCTCCATCCTAAACCTTTTCAATAACTTGCAAGCATACTTTTCTTAGGAAGAGAAAAATTCCAACCTCGCTTTGCAATACTTGTAATCCTAAGAAGAATTTCATTTTACTAAGCATGGATATCTTAAACTTCTTCTTCATCTACTCGACAAAGGTAGTGCATAGGGCCTCCTCTTTTATAGCAAAGATTATGTCATCAACATAGACAATAATAATTAACTAGCCCTAGTTGTCTTCTTTGATATATAGGTTGTTATCCACATTCCCTTTTCTAAACTTCATGTTCTTAAGGCATGTATCTGGCTTGGAATACCATACTCTTAGAGCTTGCTTTAAGCAATATAAAGCCTTATTCAATATGAATACACTTGAGCCATCATGATCAAGAATAAAACTATTAGGTTGGTTGATAAATACCTCTTCTTCAAGCTCTCCATTCAAGACTTCACATCCATCTGATAGACTTTGTAGTTCTTTTGAGCAACAATGGCTATGAATATTCTAATTGCTTCAAGTCTGGCCACCGGAGCAAAGGTCTTTTCAGAGTTAACACTTTCTACTTATGAGTAGCCTTTGCAAACAAGTCTTTCTTTGTTTCTTGCCACCTCTCCTTTTTCATTGAGCTTATTCTTGAACACCTACTTGGTTCCAATGATGTTTTTCCCTTTAGGTCTAAGGACTAAATACCAAGTGTTATTCTTTTTAATTGGTCAAGCTCTTTATTCATAGCACTTACCCATTCCTCATGCTTTAATGCTTCTTCCACATACTTGGGTTCAACCTTGGAAATCAATGAGGTTTGTTCATTGCCCCTTAGTCTTCTTCTAGTCTACACAGACTCCTTTTCTCTACTAATAATGTTGTTGGCCTCAACTTCAGCTCTGACTCTTTTATGAGTTTGGAAATGCCTTGATTCTTCTTCTTCATCATTTGTAATTTGAGAATCAATGCCTTCCTTATGTTGGATAGCCTTGAATTCATTACTCTCGAACTCTCTTTAGTTGCCATACATGGCATCTTCAGCTTCCACATGCTATGATTACATTGCATCACCATCTTCAATCACTTTAACATTAAAGCTGTCCACCATTTTCAGCAATCTTTTGTTGCAGCATCTGAAGCCTCTTCTATTTGGTACGTAGCCCAAAAATATACCTTTATTAGCCTTCTCATCAAATTTGCTAATATACTTACCTTTGACTTCAATGAGGCAAGAGCTCTTAAACACTTTAAAGTGTTTTATAGTTGGCTTCTTACTATACCACAACTCATAAGATGTCTTCTCTGTATATGGTCTCACTAGGTATCTATTTTGAAGCTAACGTGCATTAGTAATAGCCTCTCTCTAGAAGCCATATGATGTACCACTCCATTTTGTTGGGGTATGTAGGGACTAGCATATTCATGCTTTACTCCATGTTTCTCCAAATAATCCTCAAATTTGCCACATGTGTATTCTATCCTATTGTCTGTCCTAAGCCTTTTAATTTCCCCCCCAACTAGATTTCAGCTAGCCTTCTTTAGCTCTTGAAATTATAGAGAGATTTTGATTTATGTTTCAAGAACATTATGCAAGCCATTCTTGTAAAATCATCAATGAAGGAGATGAAGTACCTATCACCCTTGGTTGATCTTTGTCTCATCATCCCACAGATGTCCGAATGGATGAGCTCTAATGGCTTCTTCATTTGGATCTCTACTTTTTTGTGAGGAGCATTCACCATCTTCTCCTTTTGACACATGCTACAAATTATGTCTCTCTCTCTTCTCAGCTTAGGTATCTCTCACAGCTTCATTTTTAGATAGCTTATTCAACCCCTTTTATACGAGATGTCCTAATCTTTTATGCCATAATAAGTTCTCATCTTTGGTGCTTATGTAGCATGTGTTTATGCTTCTAAAAACTCGGTACAAGTTTCCATGTGTTCTTTCACCTTTAGTAAGGACAACACTATCGTTAGCCTCTTTATTGTGCAACTACTTTTGTTGAAAGTAACTTCATGTCCATCATTGCAAAGTTAGCTAACACTAATTAGATTGTGTTTTAGCCCTTCAACATAAAGTACTTTCTTCAATTTTAGCTTTTCTACACCAATTTCAATAGCACCAATACCTTAAATCTTTAAGGCATCATCATTGCCAAATTTGATTAACCCTCCATCATCCATTCAACATCTTGGAGTCTCCTGTCATGTGTGAAGAGCAATGGTTGGTGTGTTGTTCTTTGCATTCTTTGACCAAGCAGCAATGTCAAACAGTCCTCAGCAGTGTTTCCAACTCTTTCATATCTTCCACAGATCTCTCCCAACAAATCAAACCTGTTTCTTAGTGGAATACGACTTCTGTCTACTTAAAACTACCTCCTTTCTTGATAGAGTCTCTTCCTAGACTCTTGCCTCACATTTCTATTCATTCTTAGCCTATTACTCCAACACACATTCACCTTATGTCCATACTTACCATAGTTTCAACAAAATCCTTTGAACCTATATTTATTTATTTTACCAGGTTCATGTGTCCTTTCTTTAGCAATTGGCGTGGTAGCCTTCTCTATATCTTTAACAGTCTATCTCCTTTAAATGAGAGTCTTTATCACGTCTTTCCTAACCCATTTTAACTTGGGTTGGTCTGTCTTCTCTATCATGTCATTGTGCTTGCTTTTGAGTACAAACACAATCTTCTTCTTTTCATCTACCTTTTCACTCAGCTTCTTAATGCAGACAAGTGCTTTCTTTCCCATGGAATGAGGTCTTTGATTGCTTAGACACTCATCCAACTTTTTGATAGCATCTTCCTTAATGGTACTTATTGATGATGACTCTCCTTTCACTTCGATGACATGCATAAAGCTTTCTTTATGCTTCTTTAGCTCAGACTCAACCTTGTGAAGCTTGGCATGCAAAATAGCACCTTTTGCTCTTATGCAATCACCTTAGCATCAAGGTCTTCATCTATCTTGCCATGCTCTTCCTCAACTACGGTCAGCTCTTCAATTCTCCTTAAGTACTCCTTCTCTTTTACTTCAAACTCCTTTACCTTCACCTAGAGATTAGATTTATCAGTAGAAGAATTTTCACATAGTTTCTTGAGATGAATTACCTCCTTTTCCAGTCATTAGTTTTTATGAAAACAAGCTCTTAACTCATTCTCAAGTTATTGCAACCACTCATCGTTTTCCTCTTCTATTGATTCCTCCTCACTTTAGGATTTTTGGTCATCATCTACTTGAGCGACCAACACATCTTTTACAGCCTCATAATCGAAATCATCATCACTTTCTTCTTCAAATTCTTCTTCCTCTTGCTTGCTCAAGAAATTTCTTCTTTTGGATATGAAGAACTTCTTTTTCCCCTTGGCACCTGAATTTTGAACTTTGGAGTAGCTAAATTACATTGTCTTCCTCCTTAGGGCCAACTCATCATCATCCTCACTATTGGCTTCTCTTCTTTTTGGATAATACATAGCAAAGTGCCCAATTGCTCCACACCTGAAGCACTTTAAGCGTAATTTTCCCTTGTACTTCCATTTTCCTTTCCTTGGTTCCTAGTGATGTATGCCATTACTTGTTCCAGCTTAGTATCACCATTTTCTTCTTCAAAGCTACTATCGAAATCCTCTTCTTGGTCTTTAATATTTAATTTCATCATTGCCTTGAAAGCCAGCTCCTTCTCCACCTTAGACTTCTTTTCTTTCTTCATTGGGGCTATTTCTCATTTCATAAGCCCCTAATACACTGTGTAGGTCATCTAAGGGCAACCTATCTAGATCTTTATCTTTTATATAAGAGACTTTGCCATTGTAGGCTTCTGGTAAGGTTTTGAGTATTTTCCTTACCATAGTGGCATCGTTGATCTCCTCTTTATAGCCTCTAATAGAGCACACAATTTCATTGACTCTTATGAAGAATGCATCCACAGTCTCATTATTTTACATCTTTATGTCTTCAAATCTACTCTTCCAAATTTGTAGCTTGACTTCCTTCATAACCTTATCTCATTCATAGATGTTCTTTAGTTTGTCCTAAATTTGTTTGGCTATGTTACAGCCCATCACCTTGGTGAATTCTTTATCTGATAGGGAGGCAAATAAGGCATTTCTTGCCTTTCCATCACACTGCAAGTTCTTCTTATCAGTTGGCATCATAAGATCACCTTTAGAAATCGGAATGAAGCCATTAATAGTAGACTTAAATACATCAAGACCAAGGGATATCAGATATGGGAGCATCCTATTCTTCCATAACTGATAATTCTGTCCATCAAATGTAGGGATACCCTTGCTATTAATACTATTCACGTTATCCATGATCTCAAATAGTAGTAGAGATAGAAACTCACACAGTAATGCATAACCTTAATTCAAAGCAAAAAAATTGAATCAATAGAGGAACTGGCTCAAATACCACTTGATGAGGACTATTTTAGGTCTCGCATTGAAAGGGAGGGTGAATTAGTTTGAGATATCCTCTTTTTACAAATCGATTTGGATTTAACCTTTATGACTTGTTTGAGCCAATAAACCAATTTTTAATTTTTTCCTTTATGTGGGCGCGATCATACAAATAAGAAATAATGCGCAAGCACCCAAGAGCACACAACAATTTTTACGTGGTTCACTCATAATGTGTGAGCTACATCTATAGTGTGATAAGATCACTCCTAAATCACACAATTCACTCTTGTTATCAAGGGATACACTAATGTTGTGGAAGGATCACTCCTTCACTAGTTATGAAAGGATTACTCCTTAACCACTTACAATGATCTCCTGATCAAGGAGTTGATCTCCCGATCACTCCAAGGGTATCCCACCCTATTTTTCAACCAATCTATCAATAATTTATGGAAAAACTTTTCTTGGAGAACAATTGCTTAATGTGTATAGTCGACTAAAGCAAAATATGGATCTTCTCCTTCCTTCATTATCGGTGCTGCCGACATGTTGCCACTGTTGTCCACATGCACTACTGCTATTGTCTGTGCATGCTGTGAATGTTGTCTATACACACTATTGCACCTGCCTGTTACTGTCTGCGTATGCTATTAATGTTGTCTATACGTGCTATTAATACTGTCCATATGCACTGCCGCATCTATTTGTGTGCACTGTTAATGTTGTTTATACGCGTTATAAATGCTCTTTGTATGCAATGTTATGTATATTCGCTACTATCCGTGTGCATTGTTAATGTTGTTTGTACATACTATTCCTACTATCCATGCCCTTTACACCTGTTGTTAGCACACATTATCCTCGCTATCTACACAAGCTGTGCCCACCATTTGTGTGCTTTGTGCCCATTGTTTATGTGCATTGTGCCAATTGTTCATGCCTTCTATGCTTGTTGTCAACATGCATTGTGCCTACTGTTTGTTCTCTTTACACCTATTGTCCAAGTGTGTTGTGTGCCCATTGTCTATGCTCTCTGCACCTACTATCCACACGTTCTGCTACTTTCCTTATGTGCTGCAGCTGTTTTCTTGCATCGTTGCTATAGTTGTCTTCTCGCATCATTGCTATAGTTGTCTTCTCGCGTCACTGTTACTCTACCTATATGTTGTAGCAAATTTCTCGCACCACTACTGGTTTGTTGGTTAATTTTTGGATCTACTCCTGTATGTTCTGATTTTGTGCTTGATTCTAAGGCATGCTTCTACTGCTGGGAAGCCTCATGAGGTGATGATAGTGTTGGTATACCCTCTTACAATCAACGGCCAAATTTGATTGCTAAAATTTAGAGTCAATGGTCAACAATGATTTCCTAAAATTTATAGTCAATAGTCAACATTGACTCCTCAATACCAAGGTTGACCTGTCATCACCATTTTCTCCCAATGACCTTATTACATCTCAATGACATTAATAACATCAAATCAACACATATAACTATATAAAATGGTGTTGACAACAAATCCAACACTAGCCATTAAAGATGGGCTCAACAATGTTTGTTGATAAGAAGAATTTAGAATATTGTAGAAAGGCTAGAAATGCCTTATATGCATCTTTATTAGACAAAGTGTTAAGCCCATCATTGATGGTTGATGTTTGATTTTTTGTCAATAGTATTTCATATAGTTGTTATTATTGATTTGATGTTCTAAATACTGTTGAGATGCAAAGAGATCATTGGTCAAAACTATTAGTTACATGTCAACTAAAGATGTAGTAGTAGCCCAAGAGGTGACAACAGCCACCAAAGGAGGAGGTAGCCATACCAACTAAAGGAAGAGTTGTAGTAGTCAACAACCACACCAAAGGGAGAAGAGAGTTGCAGCAATTGATAACCACACCAAAGGGAGAAGGAGTTATAGCAGTTAATAGCCACCAAAGGAGAAGGAGTGCAGCGGCAAAGAGAGAAGAGAGGTGCAATAACCACACCAAAAAGGGTGACAGTCGAACCAAAGGGAGATAAGAGGTGTAGCAACCACACAAAAAAAGGTAACAGCTGAACCAAAGGGAGGAGTTGTAGTAGTCAACAGCCACCAAAGGAGAAAAAGGTGCAGTGGCAAAGGGAGAAGAGAGGTGCAATAGTCACAATAAAGAAGGTGATAGTCGAACCAATGGGAGAATAAGGTCAGCCACACCAAAAGGAGAGGTGTATAGTGGCAACCAATCAACCACACCAAAGGAGAAGGTGTGCAGCGGCAAAGGGAAAGGAGAGGTGCAGCCAGCAAAGGAGGCAGCTACCAAAGAGAAAGGGCATGTGTGCTGAATGGCAAACCAATGAAGGTATAGCCAGCAAATAAGGCAACCACACCAAAAAAGGTGATAGCTGACAACTACATGAAAATGAGAAGGAGTTGCAATAGTCGGCAACCATACCAAAGGGAGAAGAAGGTGTAACAGCTACCCAAAGGAAAATGTGTAGCAGCCAACAAAAAGAGAAGTTCAGTAGCCACCAAAGAGGGAGGTGTAGCAGTCACCTAAAAGAGAAGTGTAGTAAGGTGTAGCAGTCAAACAAAGAGAAGGTACAGCAGCAAACAAAGGTAGAAGGAGCAGTGAAAACCAATAATTGCAAGAAGAAGGGAACTAGCAAATGTAATAAGGAGAAACTAGCAATTATAGCAAAGAGGAAAAGAACCTACCAAGGTAGCAGGTAAGGTAGCACTAACTGTAAAGGAAGAGAACCTACTAAGGTAGTAGGTAAGGCAATAACAACAACAAAGGAAAAGAACCTACCAAGGCAACAGAGGAAAAGAACCTGCTAAGGCAACATCGGTAGTAAAGGAAGGGAACTTGCCAAGGTAGAAGTAGGTAGCACTAACAATAGAGGAGAAAACTTTCCAAGGCAGAAAGATGCAACACAGTAGCAATGGGAGAGAACCTATAATGAAGATAACTTGCAATAGAGAGAACTTGCAATGGAAATAACTTGTAATGGAGAGAACTTGCAACTAAGAGAACCTACAGAGGAGAGAATCTATAGAAAAGAGACTAACAAAGCTTGAGCAAAGACTAGTAGTGAGGAAAGAGAAGATTCGTTTTTTGTAATAGTAACCTATGCACATTGAGTGATCCTTTTTAGGAAGGTTTTAATCTAAATTTTTTATGAACTTCTTAAACAAGGGTGGGAGACCCTTGGAGTGATCAGGAGATCAACTCTTCTAGTGATCGGGAGATCAATCTTTAATTGATTGGGAGATCAACTCTTTTAGTGATTGGAAGACTAACTCTTTAAGTGATTGGGAGATCATTCTAAGTGGTTAAGGAGTGATCCTTCCACAACATAGCTGTATCCCTTGATAACAAAAGTGGATTGTGTGATTTAAGAGTGATCCTATCACACTATAAATGTAACTCACACATTGTGGGTGAATTTCTATGTGTTTTCTAGTGCTCACATTTGATTGATATCCATATGGCTGCTTTTACATAAAGAAGCAAGATAAAAATTAGATCATTGACTCTAAAAAGTCATATAGTTTAATCCAGACAGGTTTGTAAAAAGTAAGCATCTCACATTGATTCACCCTTTCCCCCACTTAATGTGAGGCTTAAAAATTTCCTCATCATAAAGAATTCACCAAAGTGATGAGGTGTAATATAGCCAAACAAATTTGGAACAAATTGAAGAATATTTATGAAAGAGACAAGGTTATATAGGAAGCCAAGCTACAAATTTAGAGGAGCAGATTTAAAGACATAAAGATGTTGAATGATGAATTTGTGGATGCCTTTTTTACAAAAGTAAATGAAATTGTATGCTCCATCAGAGGCTATGGAGAGGAGATAAATAATGCTACTTTGGTAGGGAAGATACTTAGAACCTTACTAGAAGCTTTTAATGCCAAAGTTTCCTCTATAGAAGATAGAAATTTTGATAGGTTGCCTTTAGATGATTTACACAGCATATTGGTGGCTTATGAAATGAGAATAGTCCTAATGAAGAAAGAAAAGAAACCTAAGGTAGAGAAAGAGTTGACCGTCAAAGCAATGAAGAAATTAAATATTAAAGAACAAGAAGAAGATACCATCGATAGCACTAAAGAAGAAGATGATGGTACTAAACTTGATAATGTCATGGCATACATCACCAAAAATATGAGGAAAAAAAAGGGAAGTACAAAGAAAAATTATCCTTGAAGTGCTTTAGTTGTGGAGGCATTAGACACTTTGCAATGGACTACCCCAAAAGAAAAGAAGCAAACAGTGGTGATGATGATGAACCTGCACCAAGGAGGAGAACAATGAAATCTAACTATTCTAAAGCTGGGAATTCAAGTGCTAAAAGGAAAAAGGAATTCTTTAGATCCAAAAGAAGAAATTTCTTGAGCAAGTTGGATGAAGAAAATTTTGAAGAAGAAACTAATGATGATTTAGATGATGATGATGCAAAAAATGTGCTGGTTACATAGGTAAATGATGAAGAAGAAACCTTAAGTGACAAGGAATCAACTAAAAAGGAAGAGAAAGAAATGATGTAGCAACTTTAGAATGAATTGTGAGCTTGTTTGCACAAAAACAACAAGCTAAAAAAAGAGGTAAATAATCTCAATAAGCTGAATAAAAATTTTGATACTGATAAATCTTCAAGCTATTGTTTCATCCATATCATTTGAGTACAAGCCTAAGTAGCAACAATATATTCACTATAGTGCTTAGAGTCACAGAATTTTGCCTCTTACTGCACCATGAAACACATCTATTGCCCAAATAAAATGGACCACATGATGCAGACCTTCTGTCATCACAATTTCCAGTCCAGTTAGCATCTGTATATCTATATAAAGTAACCTATAATTTATTGTGTGTTTTTGTCTAAGAGGTCCCAATCTCCTATATCACAACAAATTCTCATCTTTGGTGCTCATGTAACATGTATTTTTGCTGCTAGAAACTTGGTATAAGTTTCCATTTATTCTTTCTCCCTTTATATAAATAGCAACACACTTAATCGTTTTACTGTGAGCCACGTTTGCTAAAAGTAACTTCATGCCCATCATCACAAAGTTGGCTAACACTAATTAGATTCTGTTTTAGCCCTTCTCTCCATCTTTGACAACCTGTCTCCTTTAGATGGGAGTCTTCACCACATCTTTCCTAACCCATTTAAACTTGAGTTGGTTTCTCTTCTCCATCACGTCATTGTGCTTGCTTTCAGGTACAAACACAAATTTTTTCTTCTTTGCTAGCTTCTTATTTGGCCTTTCGATATAGCCAAGGCCTTTCTTCCCCATGGAACTTTGTTTGCTTAGAAACTCATCCAAATTTTGGTAGCATCCTCTTTGATGGCATTTTCTGAAGTCAATTCTTCTCTCACTTCCATGGCTTACATAATGTTTTCTTCATGCTTCTTTAATTTAGACTTAACCTTGTGGAGCATGGCTTGCAAAATCAGCACCTCTTGCTCTTGCGCAATTAACTTAGCACAAAGATCTTTATGTATCTTGCCTTGCTCTACCTTAAGTACAATCACTCCTTAATTCTCTTCAAATACTCATTCTCTTTTGCTTCAAACTTTTTTTTTCCCCTAGAGATCAAATTCATCAATAGCAGAATTTTCATACAACTTCTTGAAACATTTTACCTACTTTTCTAGCTTGTTATTTCCGTGCAAACAAGTTCTCAAATCATTTTCAACTTGTTGCACCAAGTCATCCTCTTCCTCTTTAGTTGATTCCTATTAAGCACATCTTTGATGACTAATATTGGATTTGTTGTCAACACCATCTCACATAGTTGTAAGAGTTGATTTAAGGTTATGAATGACGTTGAGATGCAAAGAGGACATTGGGAAAAATTGATGATGACAAGTTAACCCTAATGTTAAGGAGCCAATGTTGATCGTGACTCTAAATTTTAGGGGTCATGATCGTTGACCATTGACTATTGACCCTAAATTTTATGAAGTCAATATTGACCATTGACCCTAAATTTTAGGATTCAAATTTGGTCATTGATTGTAGAGTAACCTATAGGAATCAACGATGACTGTTGATGATCATGTAACCCTAATCTCAAGGCTCTATAAATACCTTTATGCATCTTACAAGGTGGTGTGTGTGCTGCAGAATTTTTAAGAGGACAAAACCTAATTGCAACAACTAGCTAAGTGGGAGAGAAAGACAGCAAAGCAACTGGCCACCACACTAGCAAACTTGAAGCAGCCAGCCATCCTCACCAGCACCTGTAGCAGTCGACCCTCACCAAGTTACAGCAACCTGTGGATTCAATAGCAAAGGGAGACAAACCTGAAGGTGGTGCAGTAACCTATGAATCCAACAACCAATGAAGACAAACCAAAAGGTGGTGTAGTAACTTGTGAATCCAGCAGCTAAGGGAGACAAACCAAAAGGTGTTGTAGCAACCTATGAATCTAGCATCAAGGGAAGACAAACAAGAAGGCAGCAACCTACACCAGCAAACTAGGATGTAGCAACCTACACTACCAAACCAAGAGGTGCCTGCACCAGCAAACAAGGAGGCAGCAGGTCTGACAAGAGGTGGTGCAGAAGCAGGAGGTGTTCTGCACTAGTAAACAAGGAGGCAGTAGTAGTAGGAGGTGTCCTGCACCAATAAACAAGGAGGCAGCAGTAGCTGGAGGCCCCTACACCAGTAAACAAGGAGGTAGCAGTAGTAGGAGGTGTCTTGTACCAACAAACAACGAAGCAACCTCCTATAGATTGCAGCAATAGGTCCAAGAAAGAAGTAGCTACCTACAAATTATAACAGCAAGTCCAAGAATGAAGCAGCCACCTGCAAAGTATAGCAATAGGTCTAGGAATGAAGCAGCCACTTACAAATTGTAGCAGCAAGTCCAACAACGTAGCATTCACTTGCAGATTATAGCAGTGAAGTTCCCAACTTCTCCCTAGGATCTACTAATTTGTGATACTGAGAGGGGGGTGAATTAGTATCACCACAATTCACAATTCGCAAGTAAGTGAATAACTTCAACCTCTTCTTAAAGGCGAACTCTTTCTCAAACTCGACTAAGGTAAATCTATTGTTACCTACTGATCACAATAGTCCCCAAAGTCACCTTTCAAACACCTTGCCTAATAGACAATTCGGATGTTCTTGTTTAGGTCTTCAGTAGGTTATGGCTTGGCTGATACATTAGCTGCATTCACAACTCTATTCAAAACACAGAATGTAAAGCAAATTAAGGATTCATGAAATTTATGTGGTTTTGTCAACGTGACGTACATCCACGGTGGTAAGGATTCTCCCTTATTGAGACTATCCACTATACTTGAGAATTCCGGTTACAATGGATGTCTTAATTCTTTGCACCTTTCAATGTTGCAATTACAAAGCAAGTATAATACAAAGAGTGTCACTTACTATGTTTACCCTTCTTCTAATTTGTCTTGCCTCTGTTGAATTAAAAGGCTGCTCCACTGCTGCTTAGAAGTTCACCGCAATGCTCTTTAGCCTCTCTTGAAGAAATATGGAAATACGTTGAGTTCTTTTCGATCTTCTTTACGTTGTTTCACACAATCCCTACTTTCACCGTCTCACGGTCTCACCCATCTCCTTGTCTCACGATCTCACTGTCCATTTTTCTCTCTCTATTATTGCTGGATTTCTCTCTCTTACAGCTGGATTTCTCCCTCTTCATCTACCCATTTCAGCTCGAATATGGTCTCACCTGTTCCCAGTCTGGTCTCGTCTCACCTGTTCCAGCTTGGATCTGGTCTCCCCGGTTCTTGATTTGGTCTCCTCTTACCTGTTTCTCTCTCTTGATGTGTCATTTCCTTGCCAATCGTTGTTGTGCCAATTGTCTATCGTCACGCACGGGTTTCTCTCTCTTTTCTGCTGACGGTCCCTTTTCGACGATTCTCTTTTCCATGATGTTCTGTCATCACTCCCCTTTTTTGATTTTTGGCCATCGTCTCTCTTTCTCTCTCTCGACGGGATCCTTTTCTTCGTTTAGCCCGACAGTCGACCTCTCCTATTTTTGACAGCCGACCTCTCCTCTTCTCCCTATTTTTTTTTGTCTCCTTCGTCTGACAGCTACTTCATTTTCTCTCTCTTCCCATCAACGACTTCTTTTCTCTCTCTTCCAAGTGTTTTCTCTCTCTTCGTCCGATGACGGCTACTTTTCACTCAACGGCTCCGTTCACAACGACTACTTCTTTTCTATTTTGCCATCCCCTATTCTGCCGTTTACTTGCCGTCGATGTGCTTTGGCTATATGTTGTGTCTTTCTATTTTCTCTATTTGACCATGTACACACTTTTGTGTTTTGCCATATATTCAATTATATTAGCCTTACCCTAATTTTGTCTCCCAAGGTCTTTATATACTATCTTCCATGAAACCCTAACAAGACTTACTTGCATTGAATTTACTGTCTTATCCCTCTATGTGGCTTTTATGTTCTTGTCTCTCTATGTCGCTTTTACCTTCTTTCCCTTCTATATAGCTTTATTTTCTTGCACACTTAATCCTAGTTAACATTAATTACAACCCATACAGCTATAGGAACAATAAGCAGCAAGTCTAAGCATCAAGCAACAAACCACCAACTGCAACAGCAACATTCAAGAATTAGCAGCCACCTACAGAGAGTACAGTAATAGGTTGTGCAGCAACATGTCGTGCAATAACAGGTCTAGGAAGCAACCAGCAAACTATGAGAGGCCTTCTAGCAAACCAGAAGCATCTCAGGTGGTTATACCAATACCCCAGAAGGCTTCCTAGCAATAGTAGCACTTTTAGGAGGCTTCCTAATAGTGGCAACATGTCTAGAAGGGACTACCAATGCTAGTAGCAAGTGTGGGAGATGATACTAGTAAGTGTAGCATGTCCAGGAGCTAATTCAATGGTAGCAGCATGCACGAGCAGTAGTAGCACATTCGAACAACAAGAGCAATGCACACAAATAGTACCAGTAATGCATGTGGATAGTAGTAGCAACACAAATGAATAGGAGTAGTGCATGTGAATAGCAAGAGCAACATGTGCAGATAGAAGCAACGGCATGTGTAGAATCAGAACTAGCATGCAGATAGAAGCAACAATATGTGCAAACAATAGTAGTAGTGTATGGGGACAACAGTAGCAGATCATGCAAAAATAAGCAGCAATGGGTGCAGACAACAGTAGCAGTATTGGTAGTGGGTGAGACAACACCAGCAATAAAGGAAGGAGAAGATCCATATTTTGCACTAGCAGTCTATGCACATTAAGTAATCATGTTTTAGGAAAGTTTTTACTATAAAGTCTTGATAAACTTGCTAAAAAAGGGTGGGATACCCTTGAAATGATCGGGAGATCAACTCTTTGATTGAGAGATCATTGTAAGTGGTTAAGGAGTGATCCTTCCATAACCAAACTATATCCCTTGATAATAAGAGTGGATTGTGTGATTTATGAGGGATCTTATCACACCATGGATGTAGCTCACACATTATGGACGAACCATGTAAAAATTGCTGTGTTCTTAGGTGCTCATGTTTGATTGATATCCGTATAGTTTGTCTCACAGAAAGGAGAAAAATAAATAATTGGATCATCAGTTTTAACAAGTCATAGAGGTTAAATCTAGATAGGTTTGTAAAAACGAATATCTCACTCTGATTCACCCCCCTTTTAGTGTGATGAGTTGCCTCATCACTTGGAGATTCTTGATCATTATCTACTTAAGCAACCAACATATCCTTTAAAGCATCATCATCAAAATCATCATCAACTTCTTCTTCAAAATCATTTTCATCTAGCTTGCTCAAAAAATTCCTTTTTTTAGATCTGATGAGTTGCCTTTTCCATTTGGCATTTGAATATCCAACTTTAGAATAGCTAGATTGCTTTATTCTCCTCCTTAGGATTGGCTCATCATCATCATCATTGTTTGCTTGTCTTTTCTTTGGGCAATTTATGACAAAGTGCCCAATTACTCTACACCTAAAGCACTTTAAGGGTAATTTTCCATAGTACTTCCCTTTCCTTTCCTCATATTCTTGGTGATGTATGCCATGATTTTATCTAGTTTAATATCACCATCTTCTTCTTTAAAGCTACTATCAGATTCTTCTTCTTGGTCTTTAATCCTTAATCTCTTCATTGCCTTGAAAGCCAACTCCTTCTTTGCCTTAGACTTCTTTTCTTTCTTCATTAGGGCTATTCTCATTTCATAAGCCACTGATATGTTGTGCAAATCATCTAAGGGCAGCCTATGCAAATCTCTATCTTCTATGGAGGAAACTTTGGCATTGTAAGTTTTAAGTAAGGTTCTAAGTATCTTCCTTACCACAATAGCATCATTGATGTCCTCTCCATAGCTTCTAATAGAACACATAATTTCATTAACTCTTATAAAAAAAGGCATCCGTAGACTTTAAATCTGCTCTTTTAGATTTGTAGCTTGACTTCCTTCACAACCTTGGCTCCTTTGTAAATATTCTCCAGTTTGTCCCAAATTTGTTTGGCTGTGTTCTACCTTATCACTTTGATGAATTTCTTGTCTAATAAGAAGGCATACAAGGCATTTCTAACCTTTTTATCACACTCCAAATTCTTCTTATCAATAGGTGTCACAACATTACCTTCAACAATAAGGATGAAGCAATTAATAGTAGATTTAAACACATTTAGACAAAAGTGACATAAGATATGAGAGCATTCTATTCTTCAATAACTGATAATTTTGTCCATCAAAAGTGGAAATGCCCTTATTGTTAACACTGCTTATGCTATCTATGATATCAACTAGCAAAAATTCACACTAGTAACAACAATTTTAGATCAAAGTAGACAAAATGGATCAATAGAGGAAACTGGCTTTGATACCACTTGATGAGGACCTTCATAGGTCTTATACTAAGAGGAGGAGGGGGTGAATCAATGTGAGATGCTCACTTTTTAGATTATGAGGACCTTCATAGGTCTTATACAAATCTTTCTAGATTAACCTCTGTGACTTGTTAGAGTCGATGATCTAATTTTTATCTTTCTTTTTTATGTGAGAGTGATTATATGGATATCAATCAAATACAAGCACACAAGAACACACAATAATTTTTATGTGATTCACCCACAATGTGTGAGTTACATCCATGGTGTGATAAGATCACTTTTAAATCACATAATCCACTCTTGTTATCAAGGGATATAGTTAATGTTATGGAAGGATCATTCCTTAATCACTTATAATGATCTCTTGATCACTCAATGGATTAATCTCCCAATCAATTTTACGGTATCCCACCTTTTTTCAATAAGTTTATCAAAAGGTTTGTGACTAACCCTTTCTTGAGAAGGATCATTTAATATGCATAGGTTGCTAGTGTAGAATGTGGATCTTCTCCATCCTTTGCTATTGTTGTTGCCTTACCTACTACCTTGGCAGGTTCTTTTGCCCTGCAGCCGATGTTGCCTCTTTTGCTACCTTGGCAGGTTCTCTTCCCCTATTGGTGCTACCTACCCTACTACCAATACAAGTTTTCTCCTTCTATTTTTGGTGTTACTTGCCTTGCTATCGATGCAAGTTTTCTCCTTTTTTTACTAGTGTTGCCTCCCCTACGACCAATTTTACAAGCTGCTGATTGTGATTCACTTGCTATCGATTGCTATGCTGGTTATGCTTGTTGCTACAATTTCTAATTGTGCTTGTTGTTACAATTATTGGTTGTGTTTGCTATTGCAATTTCTAGTTGTGCTTGCTACTATAATTGCTAGTTGCGCTGCAAGCTGCTTTCTCCCTTTTTGGTGGTTGTTGCACCTTCTTCTTTGGGTGGTTACTACACCTTTTCCTTTATTGGTTGGTTTGCTAACTGCTGCACCTCTCCTTAATTGGTTGTTGTAACTTCTTCTTTAGGTGGTTAATTGGTTGCTACATGTTCTCTTTTGGTTTGTTATGACTGTTGCATGTCTCCTTTGGTTTGGTGCGGTTGCTGCACGTCTCCTCTTGTTTGGTGTGGCTGCTACATGCCTTTTTCTTCTCTCTTTGGTTTAGCTAGCTACTGCCTTCTTCTCCCTTTGGTAAGGCTACCAGTTGTTGCAACTCCTCCTTCAGTTGGTGTGGCTGCCTTCGTCTTTGATGGCTGTTGTCACCTCTTGGCTAATTGCACCTCTCCTTGGTGTTGCACTCTTGGCCAATTGTTGTTGCACCTTCTTTGGCCAGTCACTTTCTTTTTGGTGGTTGCCTCTATCTTTGCCATTCTCTCTTTTCAGCTGGTCGGCCTCTCTTTTGTAGCACACCTACAACTTAAAAGATGCACAAATGTATTTATGAGCTTTAGAGATTTAAGGTTGCATAATGGTTAGCATTAATTCCTAAGGGTTGCCCTATAATTGACAACCAAATTGATTCTTAAGATTTAGGTTCAATGGTCAACATTGACTTCCTAAAATTTAAGGTCAATGTCAAGAGTTAATAGTCAACCTTAACCCCTAAAATTTAAAGTTAAAGATAAATATTCACTCATTGACCACAAAGTTGACCTACCATTGACGATATTGTCCAATGACTTCACTGCATCTCAATGACATTCAAAATATCAAATCAATATGAGCAATTGTGTAAGATGCTATTAATAACAAATCCAACATTAACCATCAAAGATGAGCTCAACACTTTTTCTACCTTTGCAAGGTTTCTCTTTTACCTTTGCTAGTTTTCTTTATTGTTTTCTCTGCTAGTTTTCTTTGCCATTTTCTTTCCTGGTTTTATTTGCCCTCCTATTTTTTTCTTTCTACTGCTGCCTAAGAGAGATGCAACACCAAGGAGAGGTGCAGCCACTAGTAGCCCCACCAGAGGGAGAACAAGGTGCAATAGCTGGCAGTTGCACCAAGGAGAGAAAAACATGTAGCAGCCACACCAAACAAAAGAGAAAAAATGTGCAGCAGCCACACCAAATGAAAGGAGAATGTGTAGCAACCACACTAAATCAGAGGAGAACGTACAGCAACCAACAACCACATCAAACCAGAGAAGAAAATGCAGCAACCATACCAAACAAAGGAGACGTGCAATAGCCCTACCAAAGGGAGAAGAGAGTTGTAGCAGCTAGTAACCACAGCAAAGGAAGAAGAAGGCAGTAGCTAGCCAAACAAAAGGGAGAAGAGAGTTGTAGTAGCTAGCAACCACAGCAAAGGAAGAAGAAGGCAGTAGCTAGCCAAACAAAAGGGAGAAGAAGGCAACAATTGGCCAAACTAAAGGGAGTAAAAGAAAGCACTAGCTAGTTAAACCAAAGAAAAGAAGAAGGCAATAGTTAGCTAAACCAAAGGAAGAAGTTGCAATAACCAATCAAGGAGATGTGTGCAGCAAGGAAACCAGCAATAACAGCAAGGGCCAGCAACAATAGCAACAAGGGAAGGAAGCAATAGCAACAAGGGTAGGAAGCAATAGCAGTAAGGGCAAGTAGTACAACCAACAGATTATAGTAGCACAATTAGCAGTTTGCAGTAGCACAACGAGCAACTTGCAGTAGTAGGCAACAAGTGTGGATGTGACCAACAACAAGCAATAAGTGTAGGCAAAACCAGCAAGTGCAGACACAACCAATAAATGCAGGCATAACCAACAGCTTGTAGCAGAAGGCAGCAAGTGCAAGCACTAGTAGCAGGAGGAGAAAACTGGCCTTGGCAATAGGGTAGGCAACACCAAAAACAAGAGGAGAAAACTTGCCCTAATAGTAAGGTAGGCAGCAGAGGAGAGCACATGCCCTAGTAGCAATTCAAGCAGCACTAGTAGTAGGGAAGAGAACATACCAAGGTAGCAAGTGCAATAACATTAGCAATAAGGAAGAGAACCTACTAATGAAGTAAGGTAGGTAGCACTGATAACAAAGGAAGAAACCTACCAAGGCAATAGGTAAGGCCAAGGCAGCATCAATAGTAAAAGAAAAGAACATACAGTAGAGATAACTTGTAGACGTAAAGAACCTGCAAAGAAGAGATCGATAAAGCTTGAGCAAAGACTAGTAGTAAGGATAGAGAAGAACCGTTTTCTATATCAGTAACCTGTGCACACTGAGTGATCCTTCTCAGGAAACTTTTAGTTACTAACCTTTCATAAACTTTGTTAAAAAGGGTAGGAGACCTTTAGAGTGATCAGGAGATCAATCATTTAAGTGATTCAGAGATCATTGTAAGTGGTTGAGTGATCCTACCACAAGTGGTTAAAGAGTGATCCTTCCACAACATAATTATATCCCTTGATAACAAGAGTGGATTGTGTGATTTATGAGTGATCCTATCACACCATGGATGTAGCTCACACATTATGGGTGAACCACGTAAAAATTATCTTGTGTTCTTGGGTGCTTACATTTGATTAATATCCATATGGCCACTCTCACATAAAAAAGAAAGATAAATATTGGATCATTGACTCTAATAAGTTACAAACATTAATTTGGACAGATTTCTAAAATGTGAATATCTTACATTGATTCACCCCCTCCCCCTCGCAGTGTGAGATCTAAGAAGGTCCTCATCAAGTGGTATCAAAGCTATGTTCCCTCTATTAATCCATTTTACTTACTTTGATTTGAAGTTGTTTGTTGCTACTATGAATTTTTATCTCTACTATTGGTTGATATCATAGATAGCATAAACAATATTAATAGCAAGGGCATTCCTACTTTTGATAGATAGAATTATTAGTTATAGAAGAATAGAATGCTCTCATAATTGATGTCACTTGGTCTAGATGTATATGAACTTGCTATTAGTGGCTTCAATCTTATTGTTGAAGGTGATGTTATGACACCTACTGATAAGAAGAATTTGAAATTGATGGAAAGGCGAGGATTGCCTTATGTGCCTCTTTATCAGACAAAGAATTCACCAAAGTGATGAGGTGCAACACAACCAAACAAATTTAGGGCAAATTAAAGAACATTTATGAAGGAGACAAAGTTGTAAAGGAAGCCAAGCTATACATTTGGAGGAACAAATTTGAAGACATAAAGATGCAGAATGATGAATTTATGAATGCCTTTTTCACAAGAGTCAACGGAATTGTGTGCTCCATTAGAGGCTATAAAGAGGAAATTAACAATGCTACTGTAGTAAGGAAGATACTTAGAACCTTACTAAAAGCCTACAATGCAAAGTTTCCTCCATAGAAGATAGAGATTTAGATTGACTGCCCTTAGATGATTTGCATAACATATTTGACAGTTTATGAAATGAGAATAGCCCTAATGAAGAAAGAATATAAGTCTAAGGCCAAGATGGAGTCAGCTTTCAAGGAAATGAAGAGATTAAAGATTAAAGACCAAGAATAAGAATCAGATAGTAGCTCTAAATAAGAAGATGGTGATACTGAAATGGATGAAGTCATGGTATATAACACCAAAAATATGAGGAAAGGAAAAGGGAAGTACAAGGGAAAATTACTTTTGAAGTGCTTTAGTTGTGGAGACATATGGCACTTTGCCATGGCTACCTAAAGATAATAGAAGCAAATAGTGATAATAATAATGAGCCAGTCCCAAGGTGGAGAACAAAGCAAGCTATTTTAAAGTTAGAAATTCAAGTTCCAAAAGGAAAAGGCAATTCTTAAGATCCAAAAGAAAAAATTATTTAAGCAAGCTGGATGATGAAGATTCTAAAGAAGAAATTGATGACGATTCAAATGATGATGCTGCAAAGAATGTGCTAGTTGCTAAAGTAGATGATGATCAAGAATCTTCAAGTAATGAGGAATTAACTGAACAGGAAGAGTATGAGTTGGTGTAGCAACTTAAGAATGAATTGAGAGCATGTTTGCACAAAAACAGCAGGCTAGAAAAAGAGGTAAAGCGTCTCAATAAGCTATATGAAAATTATGTTGTTGATGAGTTTGATCTCTAAGTGAAAGAAAAGGAGTTTGATGCAAAAGAGAAGGAGCACTTGAAGAGAATTAAGGAGATGATTGTACTTGAGGTAGAGCAAGGCAAGATACATAAAGATCTCAGTGCCAAGGTGATTACACAAGAGCAAAAGGTGCTAATTTTACAAGCCAAGCTCTACAAGGTTGAGTCCAAACTAAGGAAGCATGAAGAAAGCTTTATGCAGGCCATGAAAGTGAGAGGAAAGTCATCTTCAACAAATGCCATCAAGGAGGATACTACCAGAAAGTTGGATGAGTGTCTAAGCAAACAATGACCTCATTCCATATGGAAGAAAGGACTTGATTATATTGAAAAGTTGAATGAGAAGGTAGAAGAGAATAAGAAAATTGTGTTTGTGCCTAAAAGCAAATGCAATGGTGTTATGGAGAAGAGAAACCAACCCAAGCTAAAATGGGTTAGGAAAGATGTGGTGAAAACTTCCATCTAAAGGAAACAGGTTGTCAAAGATGAAGGGAAGGTTATCATAACAGTTGCTAAAGATAGATGACATAAACTTAGTGAAAGAAGAAAATTCAGATTTGAAGGATTTTGCTGGAGTTATGGTGAGTATGGGCATAAGGCTAATATGTGCTAGAATAATGAGCCTATAATAAAGAGGAATATGAGGTAAGAATCTAGAGGGAGACTCTATCAAGAAATAGAATTGATTTACTGGGAGAAATCTATGGAAGATGTGAAAAGGCTGGACATACTGCTAAGGATTACTTGATATTACTACCCAATCAAAGAGTACAAGGAAGAACACCTACACGTACTCTTACATTTAGTCAAACATTACTGCCCAATCAAAGAGTGCAAAGGAGAACACCTACATATGCTCCTACATTTAGCCAAAGAAGAAGAAAAGGAAGTGAAACGACTATGGTTGTGGAAGTAACCTTAAAAGCTTTCAAGAAAGAAAAGTCATGGATCCTAGATAGTAGTTGCTCTTCACACATGATAGGAGACTCCATCATGTTGAAGGGACTAATAAAATATGATGGAGGGTTAATCAAATTTGGCAATAATGGTGCCTTAAAGATTAAAGGTGTTAGTGTTGTTGAAATTGGTGCAAAAAAGCTAAAATCAAAAGAAGTGCTTTATGTTAAAAGGCTAAAACACAATCTCATTAGTGTTAGCCAGCTTTACGATGATGGATATGAAGTTACTTTCAATAAGAGTGGTTGCATAATAAAGAGATTAAGTATTGGTGTTGTTCTTACTAAGGGTGAAAGAACAAATGGAAATGTATACAAATTTTCTAAAAGTAAAAACACATGCTACATGAGCACCAAAGATGAGAATTTGTTGTGACATAGGAAATTGGGACATCTTGGACGAAAAAGGCTAAACAAGTTATCCAAAAATAAAGCTGTGAAAGATGTACCCAAGCTAGGAAGAGAAAGAGTGCAATTTGTAGCACTTGTCAAAAAAGGAAGATGCTGAATGACACCCATAAAAATGTGGAGACCGAAACAAAGAAGTCATTGAAGCTCATTCATTTAGATATATTCACCAAACCTTTGTCAAGAGAGATGTTCTAGAAGTTAAGGTTGAATTTATGTGTTTAGCCACCCTTTAATGGCTATGGTATACCTCTAACCTCCCTCCTCTTCCCTCTTCTATTATTCTTTGGATTTGTTGTCAAAGGGGGAGATATTTTGCATAAATCCAAAGAGAGTATATACTAATTAAAAGGGGGAGTAGCTTCATACATAAGGGGGAGAAGCAAAAAAAAAAAAGGGGGGAGTTAAAGGTACAAGTACACACAAAAAGGGAGATGCATATTTCAGGGGGAACTGTGTATGTCAAAGGTTGCTATTTGTTCTTAATTGTTGACTTGTGGATTTAATGTGTTACTAACAAATCCAATAGGGGAGATTGTTGAACCCATCTTTGATGGCTAATGTTGGATTTTTTGTCAACAATATCTCACATAGTTGTTCTTGTTAATT
The DNA here is from genome assembly GCA_020615895.1 of Ceriops decandra. NCBI lineage: Eukaryota > Viridiplantae > Streptophyta > Magnoliopsida > Malpighiales > Rhizophoraceae > Ceriops > Ceriops decandra. The sequence continues at coordinate 4,064,429 of JAHLGO010021101.1, read as the reverse complement.
TGATGTTATGAATGTTGTTGAGATACAGAGAGGTCATTAGGCAAACTATTGATGGCATGTCAACCTTAAAGTCGACGAGTAAATGTTGACCATTGATGCTAAATTTTAGGAAGTCAATGTTGACTATTGACCTTAAATTTTAAGAATCAAATATGGTTGTTAATTGTAAGGAACCCTTGGAAATCAATGTTGACTATTGATAAGTGTGCAACCCTAATCTCAAGGCTTAATAAATACCTCCATGCATCTTACAAGATCAACATGTGGTTGTAGAAAAATTGAGAGAATGGTAGTAAGGCCGGCAAAGTGAGAATGACATGTGTTCTACAGAAAATTGAGAGAGAACATAAAGAGAGAATGATTGACCAAGGCAAAGGAGGCAGCCACCAAGGAGAGGTGTAACTAGTTAAGAGAGTTACAACACCAAAGAAAGGTGTAACCAGCCAAGAGAGTTGCAGCACCAAGGAGAGTATAGCCATCAGTAGCTGTACCAAAGGGAGAACAAGGTGCAGTAGTTGGTAACCATACCAAGTAGAGAAACGTGTAGCAACCACACCAAACAAAAGAGAAAATCGTGTAACAACCACACCAAACCAAAGGAGAACGTTCAATAATAAGTAGCCACACCAAAATAGAGAAGAACGTGCAGTAGCCATACCAAAATAGAGGAGACATGTAGCAACCACACTAAACCAAAGGAGACGTGCAACAGCCCTACCAAAAGGAGAAGAGAGTTACAACAGTTAACAACCACACCAAAGGGAGAAGAAAGCAGTAGCCAACCAAACCAAAGGGCGAAGAATAAGGCAGCAGTTGGCAAACAAGAAAGAGAAAAAGAATGTAATAACTAGCCAAACCAAAGGGAGAAGGAGAAGGCAATAGCCAGCCAAACCAAAGCAAGAAGTTGTAGTAGCCCCCCAAGAAAGAAGTTGCAACAACCAATAAAAGAGAGGTGTGCAACAAGAGGAAACCAACAGCAATTGCAGCAGCAAGGAAACCAATAATTACAGCAAGGGAACCAACAATAGCAACAATGGTTGGTAATAATAGCAGCAAGGGCAGGCAGCTATAGCAGCAAGGGTAGAAAGCATAACTAGCAAATTGTAGCAGCATAACTAGTAGATTGCATCAGCACAACTAGCAACTTTTAATAACACAACTAGCAACTTGTTGAAGCAAGAAGCAAGTGCAGGCATAACTAGTAATAGGTAGTAAGTGCAGCCATAACCAACAAGTGCAGGAATGACCAGTAACAGACACAACCAACAAGTGCAGGTATAACCAATAGGTGCAGGCAACAAGTGTAGGCATAGCCAATAAGTGCAGGCACAACTAGCAGCTTGCAGCAGCAGGCAACAAGTGTAATCACTAATAATAAGAGGAGAAAACTTGCCTTGGCAATGGAGGAGAAAACATGCCCTAGAAGCAGGTTAGGCAGCATTAGCAGTAAGGAAGAGAACCCGCCAAGGTAGCAGGTGAGATAGCATTGACAGTAGGGAAGAGAACTTGCTAAGGCAGTAGTTGAAGTAGCACTGACAGTAGGTGAAGAAACCTACTAAGGTAACAGGTAAGGTAGCACCGATAGTAGAGGAAAAAAACCTACCAAGTCAATAGGTAAGGCATCACCGATAGCAGAGGAAGAGAACCTACAGCAGAGATAACCTACAAATGTAGAGAACCTGCAAAGAAAATATTGGTAAGCTTAAGTAAAGACTAGCAACGAGTAAGTGGAAGGTCCACTTTCTGCATTAGCAGCCTATACACATTGGGTGATCCTTCTCAAGAAAGTGTTAGTTACTAACCTTTTTTATAAACTTTATGAAAAAGAGTGGGAGACCCTTGAAGTGATTCAGAGATCATTGTAAATGGTTAAATAGTGATCCTTCCACAACATAACTATTTAGGAGTGATCATATTACATCATGGATGTAGCTCACATTTTTTGGGTAAACCACGTAAAAATTGTTGTGTTCTTAGGTGCCTATATTTGATTAGTATGAATGGCCACTCCCACATAAAGAACCAAGATAAAAAAAAATGGATCATCGACTCTAACAAGTCACAGAGGTTGATCCAAATAAATTTATAAAAAGCAAACATTTCACACTAATTCACCCCCTTTCCCTCTCAGTGTGAGACCTAAGAAGGTCCTCATCAAAGAAAAACTTGGCAAAGGTAGTAGAGAAGCCCAGTAGAGGCAGAGAGTTAAGAATTTACAGAGGAGAGAAACTATTAAGAAGAGAACTAGTAAAGAGTTGAGAACTTGTAGAGCAGGGAAACTTGGCAAAAGCAAAAGAAAAACTGCGAAGAGTGAGTAGAAGAAAAACTGCCAAAAGAGTGCAAAATAAAACTAGTAAAGGTAAAGAGTAGAAGAATGAATGGCAAAGAGAGAGTTGTGAAACATGGTAGAGAGAAGAGGAGAGCACCACAAAGAGAAGAGGAAAGATCAGCTTCTTGCTACAACATTCTATGCACATGAAAAGGTCTTTCATAAGGGAGTTTTTATCATAATCTTTTACTATACTTCATTGTAAAAGGGTGGAAAATCCTCGGGGTGATTAGGAGATCATTGTAAGTGGTTAAGGAGTGATCCTTCTACAGTGGTTAAGGAGAAATCCTTCCACTATATCAGCTATATCCCTTGATTGCAAGAGTGGATTGTGTGATTTAGGAAAGATCCTATCACACCGTGGATGTAGCTCACACATTATAGGTGAACCACGTAAGAATTCTTTGTGTTCTCAAGTGCTTGTGCTTGTGCTTGCTTAATATCCATATGGCCATTCTCACATAAAGAAGCAAGATAAAATTGGATCATAAACTTTAACTGGTCATAGAGGTTTAATGAAGACAAATTTGTAAAAAGTAAGCATCTCACACTATTTCACTGTCCCCCCCTCTCAGTGTGAGACCCAATAAGGTCCTTATCAATTGGTTCATTCAAATTCATTTCCCACATGACCTTAAGCAATTTTAAAACTAGTTTAAAACCAACTTTTTCAAATGAGGTCTTCATCTTATCATATTACCTCATAAAGTTCAAACTATTTATGAACATTTTTGTGAAGAAAATGATGATCTTAAAGATCAATTATTGCTATTTGCCTCATGTTATCATGTGCCCTAAATAGACAAATGGGACTACATAATCTCAGCAAAACCTATGAATCTTTTTAAGCTCAACATCAAACATATTCCATGGCTAAGTCAAAGGATTAACATCTAATGTTGGGAGAAATTTGATTTCTTCCGAGATGTTGTGTATATGGCCAAAGGTTTAATCAAGATCAATGACCCTAGAGCCATCATTGACACCACCATTAGAACTACTACTTAAAGCACTCATGGAATCCATTTCCAAGGAGAGATTGCTAGAAATGATGAAAACCTTTATATAATCATTTATGTTGTTGTAATCACAGGCCTTATCATCACAGGCTCCTAAATAAGATAAGGAAAATCAAGTCAAATTTGAAGAAGATGAAATTATACAAGACTCCCAAGACCTTAATGAGCTTTAGTCAAAAGCATAGTGGGGAATAGTTTTTAATAAAGCTACTTTGTCTACTTTTGATAAAGTTGCTTTTATAGCTTTTTACTTTTACTTTTGTCATTGTCAGGAATTTCTTTTATAAAAGTAACTTTATTAAAGTTGCTATAGTCATGTAACCAACAAGGCATTTAGTGTTAAACCCTTATGGCCTACCTATATAAGGCCAAGTATATAAAAAGAGAGGGCATAAAAAAATTTTGGCATGCTTAGAATTGTCTCCCTCTCTCTCTTGTAATATACCTTTGTCTATAAGCAAGTAATTCCTTTGTCAAGCCCATCTTTAATGGCTAATGTTGGATTTATTGTCAACAGCATCTCATATATTTGTCTTTGTTGATTTGATATTATAAGTGCCTTTGAGATGTGTTTGCTACATTTACAAAGTGTTGGTAGCTAATTTATTTAAGGGTTAAGGAAGATAGCATTAGTGGAACGTGATAAGACTAAGGAGAGAAAGTAAGGCCAAAATCAAGATGTTGCTAGCTTTACCTTGTGTTGCCAAAAATGATGAGTTGATTCAAATTGTTGGTGGTGTTTTGGTTATAAAGAAAGCACTAGTTGTTATAAATGGCTATTTGTAAGATTGCCCTTCATGTGGTACGAATGAAATTTCTTTAATAAGATATGTTGAAAAAGCCTCCAATAGGGACTCCTCCAATCCATATGAAGAATTATTTCCTCATCTTAGTTTGTTGCTACTGACCTTGATTGCAAATGCCAAAAATTATTTACTACTGAGTGAGGTTGCTATGGATTCTAACTAGACACCAAAGACTACACAAAAAGAAGTTTCATTTAGGTTGCTCTGTACCCATCGTGCGATTGGGAGCATAATTGGAATAAAAGGCAGCATAGTTAGAACTCTAAAGAATGGCATCTCTCTTTTTTTGGAATTGCTACTACTTACCTTATCAATAGCTATCACATCCTGAAAGGAGCAAGCCTAGAACACATGACTATTGATAGTAGGTCAATGTTAAACTCAAGGAATCAATGCTAACCATAAATAGTAGGGAAATCCCAAACTCAAGGAATATAAATACCCATGCAATTGCCAAGAGAGTAGACAACAAAAGAGAAAAGGGAGACAACAATAGAAAGGAGTGCACAGCAAAAGGATAGCACGGCAAAGAGAGGGCATGGCATAAGGAGAGCATGACAAAGAGTGTGCATAGCATAAGGAGAGCATGGCAGAGAGAGTGTACGACAGAATGAGAGCATGATAGAGAGTCTACATGGTAGAAAGAGAGCGGCAGAAGGAGAGCATGGCCAAGAGAGTGCATGACAAAAAAAGAAACATAACAAAGAGAGAGTCGTGAAACATAGCAAAGAGAGAGAGCTGTGAAACAAGGTAAAGAGAGAGAGCTGAGAAAACAAGGCAGAGGTAAAAGTTGAGATTGGTAGAGGTAGACAATTGAGTCTAACAGAGAGAGAAGAGATTGAATGGCATAAGAGAGACTAAAAAGGAGAGAATGGAAGAGAATATAGAATGTAAGAGAGGAGAGAATAGCCAAAAGAAAGGAAAAGATTAGTTTTCTACCATAATAGCTTATGTAGATGGAGAGCTCTTTCTTAAAGGTGTCTTTGTCATAATCTTTTTATGTACTTCTTTAGAAAAGGGTGGGAAACCCTTGGGCTGATCAGGAGATCATTGTAAGTGGTTAGGGAGTAATCCATCTACAATGGTTAAGGAGAGATCCTTCCACTATATCATTTGTATTCCTTGATTACAAGAGTAAACCATGTGATCTAGGAGAGATCCTATCACATCATGGATATAGCTCACATATTGTGAGTGAACCACATAAAAAATGTTGTGTGTTCTTGAGTGCTTGTGCTTGCCTGGTATTCATATAGCCATTCTCACATAAAAAAGCAAGATAAAAATAGACTTTAATAGGTTTGATGAGGACCATTTTAGGCCTCATACTGAAAGTGGGGTAAATCAATATGAGATATTCACTTTTTACAAATCTATCCGAATTTACCCTGTATGACTTGTTAGAGTGAATGATCCAATTTTTATCTTTCTCCTTTATATGAGACTGGTCGTACAAATATTAATCAAACACAAGTGCCTAAGAACACACAACAAATTTTACGTGGTTCATTTTTATGTGGTTCACACACAATGTGTAAATTATGTCCACGATGTGATAGGATCACTCTTAAGTCACACAATCCACTCTTATTATCAAGGGATACAATAATGTTGTGGAATGATCACTCCTTAACCACTTACAATGATTTCTTGATCAAGGAGTTGATCTCCCAACCACTCTAAAGGTATCCCACCCTTTTTTCTTTTCAACAAGTTTATTAAGATTTTATAGTGAAAACTTTCCTAGAGAATGATCACTCAATGTGTACAAATTGTTAGTGTAAAATACAGATCTTCTCCTTCCATTGCTGCTAATGCTATATGACTCATTGCCAGTGGTGCCTGTGTTGCACCCAATGCTACTTGCCTTGTTGCCGAGGCAAGTTTTCTCCTCCTATTATTACAAGTTACTAGTCTTGCTATCGGGACACGTTTTCTCCTCAACTGCTACAAGCCGCTAGACCTATTGCTATTGCTGCCTGTACGCATTACTATTACTGTTCACATATGCATGGGCTACTATAGATGCTTGCATGCATTGCTTGAGCTTACTGCTACTCCTATAATTTGTAGATGCTAGTTTGTAGTATGTGCTACAACTGTTGGACGTGCTATAATCACTATGATTGCCTGCTAGTGCTGGGAGTTGTTGTTAGGGACACCTATTAGAGTTACAATAATCTACAGATTCTAGTTTGCCTCCTTTGCTAAAGGATTACACCTTCTACTAGTTTGCCTCACTTGCTACTAGATTACACCTTTTTTTGGTGTGGCCTACTGTTGCACCCTCCTTTGGTATAGTCAGCTACTGCTCTCCTTGGCTGCCTATCTCACTTGGCCAGCTATTGCAATTAGGTTTTTCATTCTCTAAAAAAATTCTATAGCACATACTTATCTTGCAAGCTATATGGGTTTATCTATAAAGCCTTGAAATTAAGGTTACATGACCATCAATGATCATCATTGATTTCCAAAGGTTGCTTTACAATCAACGTCCAAATTTGATTATTAAAATTTAGGGTCAACAGTCAACATTGACTTACTAAAATTTAGGGTCAATGGTCAACGGTCAATGTATGATAGTTGAAGAGAATCTAAAAGTGATGAATCTAAGGCCATTCAACATGAGAAAGACATTGATTCTCAAGTTACAAGTGATGAAGAAGAAGAATTAAGGCATTCCTAATCTTATAAAAGAGTTAGAGCTAAAGTTAAGGCCAAAAACCATATTAGCAGGAAAGAGGACTTTGTGCAGAATAGAAGAAGACTAAAGGATGGTGAACAAACCTCATTAATTTTTTAGGTTGAACCTAAGTTCATGGAAGAAGCATTAAAGCATAAGGAATAGGTGTGTGCTATAAATGAAGAGCTTGACCAAATTGAAAAGAACAACACTTGGTGTTTAGTACCTAGACCTAAAGGGAAAAACATCATTTGGAACCAAGTGGGTGTTCAAAAATAAGCTCAATGAAAATGGTGAGGTGGTAAGGAATAAGGTAAGACTTGTCTACAAAGACTACTCATAAGTAGAAGGTGCTGAATTAGAAGGGACCTTTGCTCTAGTGGCTAGACTTAAAGCAATCAAAATATTCATGCCTATTATTGCTCAGAGAAACTACAAAGTCTATCAGATGGATGTGAAGTTTGCATTTATAAATAGAGATCTTGAAGAAAATGTATTTATCGAAAAACTTAATGGTTTTATACTTGATCATGATGGCTCAAGTGTATGCAGATTGAACAAGGCTTTATATGGCTTAAAGCAAGCTCCAAGAGCATGGTATTCCAAGCTGGATATATGCCTTAAAAATATGAAGTTTATAAAGGGGAATGTGGACTATAACTTGTATGTAAAGGAAGACAACTAGGGCCAGTTAATTGTTGTAGTCTATGTTGATGACATAATCTTTGCTATAGAAAAGGATGCCCTATGCATTACCTTTGCTGAGCAGATGAAGAAGAAGTTTGAGATGTCCATGCTTGGTCAAATGAAATTCTTCTTAGAATTATAGGTATCGCAAAGCGAGGCTGGAATTTTTCTCTCCCAAGAAAAGTATGCTTGTGAGTTGTTAAAAGGGTTTGGAATGGAGAACTTTAAAGAAGTAAGCACTCCCATCACAGTTGGAACAAAGTTAAGTATGGATAAATAAGGCAACATGATTGATCAGAAAGAATACAGAAAGTTGATTGGAAGCTTACTATATTTGACATCATCAAGGCCTAATATTGTTTTTGTTGTAACATTTTGTGCCAAATTTCAAAGTAAATCCAAGGAATCTCATCTCGTAAGAGAATTCTAAGGTATGCGAAGGGAACAATAAATTATGGGTTGCTTTATGATAGAAGTGGACAACTCAATTTGTATGGGTATACAGATGCTGATTGGGTTGAAAATTATGATGACAGAAGGTCAATGTCCAATGGTGTATTTTATTTGGGCAGTAGATGTGTTTCATAGCATAGCAAGAAGCAAAATTCAATGACTCTAAGTACTGTAGAAGCTGAATATGTGGCTACTATGAGGCTTGTATCAACTGTTATAGATGAAACAATAGCTTAAAGATATGAAGGTGGATGTATAGCTACCATTACTAGTTGGTTATGACAACAAAAGTGCCATCAATTTGCCAAAGAATCTTGTCCAACACTTCTAAACTAAACATATTGAAATCAAGTACCACTTCATCAAAGAAAACATGAAGAAAAATGAAGTGAAGTTGAAGTTTAAGCCTACCATGGAGCAAGTAACCAATATATTCACCAAACCTTTATTAAGAAAGATGTTCCAGAAGTTAAGGCTAACTTTATTTGTTCAGCCAACCCCTAGAGATTAAGGTATTCTCTACCCTTCTCCCTTTACCTCTTCTATTATTCTTTGGATTTGTTATCATAGGGGGAGATATTTTGCATAAATCCAAAAAGAGTATATATTGATCAAAGGGAGGAGTAAATTGATGAACAAAAGGGGAGAAAATGTCAAGGGGAAGAAGCATAAAGGTGGTGTTAAACCTAATTATAGGAGATGCATGTTTCAAGGGGAGCTATGAATGTCAAAGGTTGTTATATATGCATTGTTAGATTTAATGTGTTGCCAACAAATCCGAAGGGGGAGATTGTTGAGTCCATTTTTTATGGCTAATGTTAGATTTGTTGTCAACATCTTACATTATTACTCATATTGATTTGATGTTTTGAATGTTATTGTGATATATAACAGTTGTTAGTGAAAATCATTGATGGTAGGTCAATTAAAGTCAATGAGTCAATATTGACCATTAACCCTAAATTTTAGGGGTCAAGGTTGACCATTGACCCTAAATTTTAGGAATCAAATTTGGTCATTAATTATAAGGCAACCTTTAGGAACCAATGATGATTGTTGATGATCTTGTAACCCTAATCTTAAGGCTCTATAGATAACCACATGTACCTTCCAAGATGAGTATATGCTGTAGCATTTTTTGAGAGAATGGAAAACCTAATTGCAACAATTAGCCAAGAAAAAGAGGCAACCAAGGAGAGCAATAGCTAGCCACACCAAAGGAAGGTACAATCTGACAACAATGGAGGCAAACCAGCAGAAGGTGTAATGTAGTAGTAAGGGAGGCAAACTAACAGGAGGTGCAATGTAGCAACAAGGGAGGCAAACCACCAGAAGGTGCAGGCAAAAATCTATAGATTGTAGCAACTTCAACATGTGTCCTTGCACTAATGGCATAACTAGCAGGTGTCCTTGCATCAGCAAAACCTCCACTAGGTGTCCTTTCACCAATAGCACAATAGCAAGTGTCCTTGCACCAGTAGCAACTCCAACAGGCTTTCCCAACACCAACAAGAGTCCTTACACTAGTAATGCATCCAGCAACTTGCAATTCTAGAAATTGCAATGCATCCAGCAACCTACAATCCCAACGAGTGCAACACATCTAGTAGTTGTAGCACATATAACAACAACCTTTAGGCAGTAGGAGTAGGCAAACCAACAACTAAAAATAGTTAGATCATCAACAAGCCCAAGCAGAGCATGTAGGCAATGATAGCAGCTCGTGCACATGCAGACAATAGTAATAGTGCATGTAAGTAGCGATAGTAGCAAGTCCAGTAGCTTGTAGCAACCAAAGAGAAAACATGTCTTGATAGTATAGCTTTCAGCAATAAGAGGAGAAAACTTGCCTTAACAGCAAGGTAGGTAGCATCAGGTGCAATGCTGGCAGCATTGGCAATGCATGAGATGGCACCGGCAATAAAGGAAGGAGAAGATCAGTATTTTGCACTAGTAGTTTGTATACATTCAGTGATCATTCTCTAGGAAAATTTTCACTATAAACTCTTGATGAACTTGTTGAAAAAAAAAAGGGTGGGATATCTTTATAGTGATTAAGAGATCAACTCTTTGATCAAGAGATCATTATAAGTGGTTAAGGAATGATCCTTCCACAACATTGTTGTATCCCTTGATAACAAGAGTAGATTATATGACTTACGAGTGATCCTATCACACCATGGAACGTAGCTTACACATTATGGGTGAATCATGTAAAAATTGTCGTGTGTTCTTAGCCACTTGTGTTTGATTAATATTGTATGGTCGGTCTCACATAAAGGAGAAAGAAAAAAAATTTAATCATTGGCTCTAAAAAGTCACAAATGTTAAATCTGGATAGATTTGTAAAAAGTAAATATCTCACACTATTCACCCCCCTCTCAGTGTGAGACATAAAATGGTCCTTATCAAGCTTCCTCATGTTGTGATTACATTGTAGCACCATCTTCAATCACTTTAACATCAAAGCTGTCCACCATTTTCAACAACCTTTTGTTATAGCATTTAAAGCCTATTCCATTTGGTACATAGCCCAAGAATATGCCTTCATTAACCTTCTCATCAAATTTGCCAAGATGCTTACCATTGGCTTTAATAAGGCATGGGCTTCCAAACACTTTAAAGTATTTTACACTTGACTTCTTTCCATACCATAGCTTATAAGGTGTCTTCTCAATATGATTTGCAGTGGTGATAGCCTCTCTTTAGTAATTATATGATGTACCATGCTTAGCCAACATGGTTCTTGCCATCTTTAGTAGGCTTTTATTCTTCCTTTCAGCCACTCCATTTTGTTAGGGTGTAGGGACTAGCATATTTATGCTTTACTCCATACTTCCCTAAATAATCTTCAAATTCATTACATGTGTATTTTGTCCTATTATCGATCTTGAGCCTTTTAATTTTTCCCCTTAATTGGTTTTCAGCCAACCTCTTTTAGCTCTTGAAATTATTGAAAGCCTCTGATTTATGTTTCAAGAACATAATGCCAGCCATTCTTGTAAAATCATCAATGAAGGAGATGAAGTACCTATCACCCTTTGTTGATCTTTGCCTCATAAGACCATAGATGTTTGAGTGGATGAGTTCTAATGGCTTCTTTGATTGGATCTCCACATTTTTTATGGGTAGCATTCACCATCTTCCCTTTTTGACACGTGTTGCAAATTGCATCTCTCTCTCTTTTCACAGCAAATTAGATCAATAGAGGAGCTAGCTCATGAGGACCATTTTAAGTCTCATACTGAGAGGAGGGGAGAATCAGTGTGAGATATTTTCTTTTTATAGATCTATCTGAATTTAACCTCAATGACTTGTTAGAGTTAATGATCCAATTTTTATCTTTCTCCTTTATGTGAGACCAGTCGTATAGATATTAATCAAACACAAACACCTAAAAACACATGGTAATTTTTACGTGGTTCACCCACAATGTGTAAGCTATGTCCACGGTGTGATAAGATCACTCCTAAGTCACACAATCCACTATTATTATCAAAGGATACAACAATGTTGTGGAAGAATCACTCATTAACCACTTATGAAAGGACTACTCCTTAACCACTTACAATGATCTCTCCATCACTCTAAGGGTATCCTTCTATTTTTTTTTCAATAAGTTTATTAAGAGTTTATAGTGAAAACTTTCCAAGAGAATGATCACTCAATGTATACAAACTATTAGTGTAGAATATGGATCTTCTCCTTCCTTTACTGCCGGTGCTATTTCACTCGTTGCCAATGCTACCTGCACTGCACCCGATGCTACTTGCCCTACTGCTGGGGCAAATTTTATCCTCTTGCTAATGCAAGTTGTTGGTCCTACTATTAGGACACATTTTCTCTTCGGCTATTGCAAACTGTTGGACTTGCTACTATCGCTGCCCATACGCGTTGCTGATGAGGATAAGTGTAGGTCTCACACTAAGAGAGGGGATGAATTAGTGTGAGCTATTCTCTTGTAAAAATCAATCTAGATTTTATCTCTGTATCTTATTCGAGCCAATGATCTACTTTTTAATTTTCTCCTTTGTGTCAGCGCAACCGTACGAATAAAAATTAATTCACAAGCACCCATGAACATACGACAATTTTTTATATGGTTCACTCACAATGTGATAGAATCCCTCATAAATCACACAATCCACTCTTGTTATCAAAGGATACAGTTTAGTTGTGGAATGATCACTTCTTAACCACTTACAATGATGTCAGACTTACTACTACTACTACTTGCACACGTTGCTGTCACTTCCTGCACGCGCTGCAATTGCTGTCCACATGCACTACTATTGCTGTCCGCATGTGCACTAGCTGCTATCACTGTCCACACGTGCTGCTACTGCTGTCTGCATGTGCTGCTAATGCTTTCCACACATGTTGCCACTGCTGTCCATGCATGTTGCTAATGCTGCCTATATGTGCTGCACCTGCTGTCTGCACTCACTCTAATGCTGTCCGTACGCATTGCCACTGCTAATGCTATCAATGCTATCCATACGCGCTGCTGCTGCTGCCTGTTGTCTGCACTCACTCTAATGCTGTCCGTACACATTGCCGCTGCTAATGCTATCAATGCTATCCGTACGCGCTGCCGCTGCTGCCTGCTGTCTGCATGTGTTGTGCTTGATGTCCACACGTGCCCGCTGTCCACACAAGCTGTGCTCGCTGTCTGCACAAGCTCTACCTGCTGTCCACACACGTTATGCCTATTGTCCGTACGCGCTGCCCCAGCTGTCCGTGCTGCTAATGCTGTTTACATGTGTTGCTACTTCTGTTCGTGTGCACTCCTCACGTGCTGCTCCTGCTGTTCGCAAATACTGTGGCTGCTTACTGCACATGTTTTTCCAGCTGTCCACAAGTGCTGCTCCTGCTGTTTTCATGTGTTGCTGCTGTCCACAAGTGCTGTTCCTGCTATCTGAGCGAACTGCTGTTGTCTACTTGTACCACTGCTGCTATTAGCCTGTGCTGCTGTTGCTTTCTGCGTGTGCTGCCCCTGTTTTCTCGCATCGCTGCTGCTCTCCCTACATGTTGCAGCTGTTGTGCACTACAGCTACTTTCTTGCACTGCTGCTGCTACTCTCCCTACACATTGCAGTTGTTTTCTCCCACTGCTGCTGCTCTCTTTGCGCACTGCAGCCGTTTACTTGCGCCCCCGCTACAGCTCTTCCTGCACACTGCAGCAATTTTCTTGCACTGCTACTGCTCTTCCTGTGCGTTGCAGCTGTTTTCTCGCGCCGCTGCTGCTCTCCCTATGCACTGCAGCAGTTTTCTTGCTTTGCTGCTGCTCTCCCAGCGCGTTGCAGCTATTTTCTTGAGCTGTTGCTGCTCTCCTTGCACGTTGCAGCTGCTTTCTTGTGCCGCTGCTACTCTCCTTGCACAATGCAGCCATTTTCTCGCGTCACTTCTGTTCTCCCCGTGCTTTGCAGCTATTTTCTTGTGCCGCTGCTGCTTTCCCCGCATGCAGCTGTTGGGAAGCCTCCTGGATGTGCTACTGCTTTTGGGAAGTCTCCTAGACATGCAGGGATGTGCTATTAGTGCTAGTATACCCTCTTGGAGGAGCAGGGACGTACTATTCTACTAGTATACCCTTCTAGATGTGCAAGAATGTACTGCTATTGCTGGTATACCCTCCTAGACCTGCAAAGACGTTTGCACAGAGGCGCTGCTGCTGCTGGTATACCCTCTTGGACCTGTAGGGATATCTGCTGTTGCTAGTATATCCTCTTGGACATGCAAGGATGTGCTGCTGGTCTGTTGGAAAGCCTCCTTGATGCGCTAGTGTGGTGGCTGGTTGTTGCTGTCACCTTTGTGAAGGCTTGCTGGTGTGGTGGTTGTCTTGGTGAAGGTTTGCTGGTGTGGGTGGCTGGCTACCTTGCTCTCTTTCTTTCCTCTTTGGCCAACTACACCTTGCTGCTTCTCCTTAGTGGCTGCTGCACTTACCTTGGCTGGTTGCCCCTTGCTCTCTTACTCTCCTTCTTGGCTGATTGCACCTTGCTTGGTGGCTACCTTTTCTTTTTCTATTCACCTTTCTTTTTCCCTAGGTTTACCCCTCACCTCTCTCTTTGGCTGGCTCTCTCAATTTTCTACAGCACACCCCCTTCTTGCAAGAGGCATAGGGGTATTTATAGATTAGGGTTAAATGATCATCAATGGTTATCATTAATTCCCATATGTTGTCCAACAATCAACGACTGGATTTGATTCATAAGATTTAGGGTCAATGGTCAACATTAACTTCCTAAAATTTAGGATCAACGATTAACGGTTAATCTTGACCCTTAAAATTTAGGGTCACGGTCAACGTTGACTCCTCAATGCTAGGATTGACCTATCATCACTTGTTTCTCCTAATGACCTCACTACATCCAAAGGCATTCATAATATCAAATCAACACATATAACCGTGTGAGATGGTATTGACAACAAATATAACATTAGCTCTCCCCCTTTGGATTTGTTGGCAACATATTAAATCCAATCGTGCACAACATCCCCTACACATAGTTGTTCATAACTCTCCCTGAACCATGCATCTCCCTTAACTTGGTTTAACTCTCCCTTTTTGCTTCTCCCCTTTGACATGTTCTCCCCTTTTATACATCAAGTTACTCCTCCTTTTTATCAATACATACTCTCTTTGGATTTATGCAAAATATCCCCCCCTTTGACAAAAAACCCAAAGAAAAATAGAAGACAAAAGGGGAGAGGGGTTAGAAAATACCTCAGCCTTTAGGGCATGGCTAAATATTTAAGTTTAGCCTCTTTTGTCCAAGATGTCCCAATTTTCTCATCTTTAATGCTCATGTAATATGTGTTTTTGTTCTTGGAAAATTTATATAAGTTTTTATTTATTTTCACTCTTAGTAAGAATAATACCATCTCTTAATTTCTTTACTATGCAGCCACTCTTGTTAAAAGCAACTTTATGTCCATCATCACATAGCTAGCTAATACTGATAAGATTGTGTTTCAGCCCTTCAACATAATTCTTTGATTTCAACTTTTCTGCACCAATACCTTGAATCTTTAAGGCACCATCATTGCCAAATCTGACAAACCCTTCATCATATTTTGTTACTCCCTTCAACATCTTGGAGTCTCTTATCATGTGTGAAAAGCAAATACTATCTAGGATCCATAGTTTTTCTTTCTTGGAAGCTTTTAAGGCTACTTCCACAACCATAGACATTTCTCTTCCTCTTCTTCTTTTTTGGCCGAATGTGGAAGCATGTGTAGCTATTCTTCTTTCCACTCTTTGATTAGGCAAGAATGGTTGGCGTGTGCTCCTTTGCACTTCTTGATTGGGTAGTAATTTCAAGCAATCCTTAACAGTGTGTCCAACCCTTTCACATCTTCCACAAATCTCTTCCAGCAAATCAAAATTGTTTCTCAATGGACTATGACTTTTTTCCACCTAAAACTGTCTCCTTTCTTGACAAAGTCTCCCTCTAGACTCTTGCCTCACATTCCTCTTCATTATAGGCTAAATATTCAAACAAGTATTAGCCTTGTGCCGATACTTACCACAGCTCTAGCAAAATCCTTTGAACATGGATTTACTTCTCTTACCAAATCCCTGACTTCTTTCTTTAGCAACTAATGTGGCGACCATCTCTTCATCTTTGACAATTTGTCTCCTATGGATAAGAGTCTCCACCACATCTTTCCTAACCAATTTTAACTTGGGGTGATCTCACTTCTCCATTATGTCATTGTGCTTGCTTTTGGGCATAAACACAATTTTCTTCTTTTCATCTACCTTCTCACTCGACTTCTTAATGTAGCCAAGTCATTTCTTTCCTATGGAATGAGGTTTTTTATTACTTAGACACTCGTCCAACTTTCTAGTAGCATCCTCCTTGATGGCACTTGTTGTTGATGACTTTCCTTTCATTTCCATGGCCCGCATAAAGCTTTCTTTATGCTTCTTTAGCTCTGACTCAGCCTTATGAAGCTTAGCTTGCAAAATCAGCACCTCTTGCTCTTGTGCAATCACCTTAGCACCAAGAACTTTGTATATCTTGCCTTGCTCAACCACAAATACAATCAACTCCTTAATCCTCTTCAAGTACTCCTCTTTTGCGTCAAACTCCTTTTTTTTTCACCTAAAGATTAGATTCTATTGAGCCTATCTTTAATGGCTAATGTTGGATTTGTTGTCAACACCATCTCACACGATTATATGTGTTGATTTGATATTATGACTGTCGTTGAGATGTAGTGAGGTCATTGGGAGAAACCAGTGATGACAAGTCAACCTTGGCATTGAGGAGTCAATGTTGATCGTGACCCTAAATTTTAGGGGTCAAAATTGATTGTTGACCATTGACCATTAACCCTTAATTTTAGGACTTAAATTTGGTCATTGATTGTAAGGCAACCTTTGGGAATCAACACTAGGCATTGATGAATGTGTAACCCTAATCTCAAGACTCCATAAATACCCTTATGCATCTTGTAAGCAGGGCATAGCTGCAAGAAAGAATGTGTGTGTTGCAAAAAAATAGAGTGAGCCAGACAAAGAGGGAGGTAAACGGCAAACCTAGAGAAAAAAGGAGGTGAACGGCAAAGAGGAGGCAACCACCAAGCAAGGTGCAATTGGCCACGAAGGAGAGAATGAGATAGCAAGGCAATCAGCCAAGGAGAGGAGAGAAAGATGTTAAGGTAGCTGGCCAAGGAGAGTGCAGCAACCACAAAGGAAAGAAGGTAATGCAGCTGGCCAAAGAGAGTGCAATAGACACCAAGGAGAAGCAGCAAGGTGCAGCTGGCCAAGGAAGAAAGAAAGAGAGCAAGGTAGCCAACCACCCTTACTAGCAAACCCTCACCAAGACAGCTGCCACACTAGTAAGCCCTAAAAAAGGTGACAACAATAGCCAGCCACCGCACCAGCACTTCAAAGAGGCTTTCCAATAGACAACAGCACATCCTTGCACATCAAAGAGGGTATACCAGCAATAGCAGATGTCCTTACAAGTTTAAAAGGATATACCAACACTAACAACACATCCCAACATGTCTAAGAGGGTATACTAGTAGCAGTAACATGTCCAGGAGGCTTCCTAGCAACAGTGGCAGCACATCCAGGAGGCTTCCCAACACCAACAGCATGTCCCCGCACATCCAGGGGGGTATACCAGCACCAATAGTACTTTAGGAGGCTTCCTAATAGTAGAAGCATACCCAAGAATCAAGAAAAAATTCAGAACATGCAACAACAAGTCCAAGAATTAGCAGCCACTTGCAAAAGGTGCAATAACAAGTCTGGGAATGAACCAACAAACTAGTAATGGTGTGAGAAGATAGCTACAGTGCGCAGAGAGAGCAGCAACAATGTGAGAAAATAGCTGCAACGCATGGGGATAACAGCAGCAGAGCAAGAAAATTGTTACAGCATGAGGGGAGAGCAATAGTAGTGCAAGCAGAAGCAGCAACATATGCAGACAATAAGCACAACTTGTACAAACAATAGGTATTGTTAGAGTGGATAGCAAGCACAGTTAATGCGTGGACAGCAAGCACATAGTGCATACGTACAATTGGACCAGAGAATGCAGATAGCAGGCACACAGCTCCTGCTAACAATAGCACTATATATGAATAGGATTAGCAGCACGTACAAACAACAGTGGTAGTGCGTACAAACAACAGTGGTAGTGCATACGAACAACATTAACAGCACACATAAACAGTAGCAGACAAACACAGCAGCACGTACGAACAACATTAACAGCATGCGCAGATAGCAACGGTAGCGCATACAGATAGCATTAGCAAGACATGCAGATAGCGACAACAGCTCGTACACATGCAAACAACAATAGCAATGCATGTGGATAGTGATAGCAACATGTGTAGGCAGCAATAACAGAACGTGTAGGCAGTGATAGCAATGCATGCTAGCAACAAGTCTGACAGCTTGTAGTAGCAATAGGAGAAAGTGTGCCTAGCAGCACGTTCGGTATCTTGTAGCAACTGAGGAGAAAATGTGCCTGGCAGTAGAGGAGAGATCCTTCCAAGGCAACAAGTGAGGCAGTACCGGCAATGGGTGAAACAACACCGGTAGCGAAAGAAGGAGAAGATACATATTCTGCTCTAACAATCTATACACATTCGGTGATCATTCTCTAAGAAACATTTTAATCATAACTCTTGATAATTTGTTGAATAGTAGGGTGGGATACCCTTGGAATGATCAGGAGATCATTGTAAGTGGTTAAGGATTGATCCTTCCATAACTAAATTGTATCCCTTGATAACAAGAATGGATTGTGTGATAACAAGAAGAGATCCTATCACAACGTGGACGTAGCTTATACATTGTGAGTGAACCATATAAAAATTATCATGTATGCTTGGGTCGTGCATTGACTTATATTCGTATAGCCACACTCACATAAAGGAGAAAGATAAAAATTGGATCATTAACTCTAACAAGGCATAAAGGTTAAATTCAGATTGATTTGTAAAAAAATGATATTACACAAGATTCACCCCCTTCTCAGTGTGAGACCTATAATGATCCTTATCAGATTCATCAACAACAAAATTTTCATCATTGCTAATGCTGTCCATACGTGTTGCTGCTGCTGTTTGCGTGTGCTACTAATGCTGTCAATGTTATCTATACGCACTACCACTGCTGCCTGCTTTCCACACAAAACAAGTTGTGCCCACTATCCACACAAGCTCTACTCGCTGTTTGTACACACTGTGCTTGCTGTTTGTACACGCTACCACTGCTGTTTGCATGCATTGCTAATGATGTCTGCACGTGCTGCTGCTGCTGTCTATGCACAATCCTTACACGCTGCTCCTGCTGTCCACACACACTGTGACTGCTTATCACACGTGCTGGTCCATCTGTCTGCATGTGCTGCTCCTGCTGTTTGCAAGTGTTGCTGCTGTCCACAAAAGCTGTTCCTGCTCTCCAAGCACATTACTGCTGTCTACTAGTGTTGCTGCTACTATTTGCTCGTGCTGCTACTGTCTCCTTGCCCTGCTGCTGCTGTTCGGTTGTACTGCTGCTACTATCTGGGCATGCTACAATTGTCTTCTCAAGCAGGTGTTGCTATCCCCGCATGTTACAACTATTTTCACACGCTGCTGCTGCTCTTCCCACACGTTACAGCTATTTTTTCGCGCCACTGCTGCTCTTCTTGCACGCTGTAGTTGTTTTTGTCGTGCTGCTGCTGCTCTCCCTACACATTGTAGCTGTTTTCTCCTACTGCTGCAGCTCTCCTTGCGTGCTGCAATTGCTTTCTCATGCTACTGCTGCTCTCCTTGCACATTGCAGCAATTTTCTCGCACCACTGCTGCTCTCCCCGCATACTGCAGCTATTTTCCCGCTCCATTATTGCCTTGCATGCTATAACTGTTTTGTCGCGCTGCTGCTGCTCTCCTTACGCATTGCAGCTGTTTTCTCTTGCCGCTGCTGCTCTCCCTACGCATTGCAGCTATTTTCTCCTACTACTGCTACTCTTCTTATGCACTGTAGTTGCTTTCTCGTGTTGCTGCTACTCTCCTTGCTTACTGCAGCAGTTTTCTCGCACTACTGCTGCTCTCCTTGTGCATTGCAGCTATTTTCTCACACTGCTACTCCTCTCCTATTGTAGCTACTTTCTTGTGCTACTACTGCTCTCCTTGTGCAATGCAGCCTTTTTCTCATGCCGCTGCTGTTCTTCCTATGCATTGCAGCTATTTTCTTGTGCTACTGCTGCTTTCCCTACACGCTGTAGCTATTGGGAAGCCTTTTGGATATGCTATTGCTTCTGGGGAGTCTCCTGGACATGCAGGGACATGCGCTGTTAGTACTGGTATACCCTCTTGGACGTGCTGCTGCCGTTGGTATACCCTCTTGGATGTGCAGGAATGTACTATTGTTGGTGGTATACGCTCCTAGACATGCAGGGACATCTACTGTTGCTAGTATACCCTCTTGGACATGCAAGGACATATTGCTAAACTGCTAGAAAGCCTCCTAGACGTGTAGAAGGCTTGAGATCAAGGCTACACGATCATCAATGGTCATCGTTAATTCCCACATGTTGCCTTATTTCAATGGCCAGATTTGATTCACAAAATTTAGGATAAATGGTCAATGATAAATCTTGACCCCTAAAATTTAAGGTCACGGTCAACGTTGACTTCTCAACACCAAGGTTGACCTGTTATCACTAGTTTTTCCTAATGACCTCACTACATCTCAACAGCATTCATAATATCAAATCAACACATATAATCATGTGAGATGGTATTAATAACAGTTGCAACATTAGCCATAAAAAATGGGCTCAACAGCTGCTACTGCTGTTTGCACGTGCACAGGCTGCTATGCTACCTACATGCATTGCTTGAACTTGCTACTAGTCTTGCAACTTGCAATTGCTAGTTTGCTTGCTCTTGCTGCCCAAGGGTTGTTGTTATATGTGCTACAACTGCTGGACATGTTACACTCGCTGGGATTACCTATTGGTCGTGTTACAATTTTTGGGATTGTAGGTTGGATGTGCTTCAATTTCTGGGATTGCAAGCTACTGCCTGCTGGAGTTATTACTAGTGTAGGGGCATATGCTGGTTGTGCTACTAGTGCAAGGATGCCCACTAGAGTTTCTACTGGTCCAGGGACACATGCTGGTTGTGTTGCTGGTGCAGGGACACCAGCTAGAGTTGCTGCAATCTACAGATTCTGGTTTTGCTTGCACCTTATACTAGTTTGCAAAAGAGAAGGAGTAATTGAAAATAATTGAGGAGCTAAATGTACTTGTGGTAGAGCAAGGCAAAATACATGAAGATCATGGCTCTCAGGTGATTGCACAAAAGCAAGAAGTGCTGAATTTGCAAGCCAACCTCCATAAGGCTGAATCTAAATTGAAGAAGTATGAAGAGCACTTTATACAAGCTATGGAAATGAGAGGAGAGTCCTCTTTAGCAAATGCTATCAAGGAAGATATTACCAAAAAGTTAGATGATTATCTTAACAAATAAAGACCTCATTCCATGGAGGAGAAAGGACTTAGCTATATTGAAAAGCCAAATGAAAGGGTAGAAGAGAATAAAAAATTTTTGTTTGCACTTGAAAGCAAACACAAAGAAAAGACAAAATTAAAAGAAGTTCATGTTATAGAAAAGAGAAACTAACCTAATCTAAAATGGGTTAGGAAAGATGTGATGAAAACTCTCATCTAAAGCAGACAGGTTGTCAAATATAGAAAGAAGGTTGCCACACCTAAAAATCAAGTGGCAGAAGGTGTGAGAAATAATTATAATGTTGATTATTACCAAATAGGTACTGAACATTGACCCTAAATTTTAGGAAGTCAATGTTGACCATTGACCCTAAGTTTTAGGACTCAAATCTAGCCATTAATTATGTAGGAATTAACGATGACCGTTGATGATCATATAACCCTAATCTTAATGTTTTACAAATACCCCTATACGTCTTGCAAGAAGGGTGAGTGATGTAGGATTTTGAGAGAGCCGGCCAAAGGAGAGAGAATGACAAACCTAAAGGCAAAGAGAGACAGAAAGGCAGCCAACTAAGGAGAGTGCAATAGCCGCCAAGGAGAGGCAACAAGGCAGCCAGCCAAGGAGAGTGCAGTAGCCACTAAGGAGAAGCTAGCCACCCACACCCGTAAACATCACTAAGCCAGCCACCTACATCAGCAAAAACCACTATGGTAGCCACCCACACTAGCAAACCACCAAGGCAGTAGCTAGCAGGAGGTGGAGTAGCAACTGACAAGAGGTGAAGCAACAACAGAAGGGTCCAGCATCAACAAACCACCAAGGCAACAACTAGCAAGAGGTGGAGTAGCAGCCAACAGGAGGTCGAGTAGCAGTAAAAGGGTCTTGCAGGAGCAACCAATTTGTAGACAGTAGTGGCATGTGAAGACAACTGTAACGTGCAAGGATAGCAACAGTGGCACAAGAAGACAACTGTAGTGTGCAGAGAGAGTAACCACAATGTGAAAAGACAATTGCAACGCATAGGGATAGCAGCAATGGCACAGAAAGACAATTGCAGTGCATATGAATAGTAGCAGTGGTGCAAGAAGACAACTACAACTCGCAGAGAGAGCAGCAATGGTGTGAGAAAACAGCTACAACACACAGGGATAGCAGTAGCAGCTCATAGCACGAGTAGACAATAGTAGTGCACTCAGATAGCAGGAACAATGCTTGCGAATAATAGCATTAGCATGCAGACAGTAATAGTAGCACACGCAGACAACAAGTACAACATGTGTGGTAAGTAGCCACAGTGCATATAGATAGCAAAAGCAATGCATGCGAAGTGTGTACAAATAGTAGCAGCAGTGCAAGTGGACAATAATAGCTGCATGTGTGAATAACAGGAGCAGCACGTGCGGAATGCATGTGAACAGCAACAACAGTGCGTGCAGAAAACATTAGCAGTGCGTGCGAACAACATTAGCAATGCGCATGGACAATAATAGTAGCGTATGCAAATAGCATTAGTAGTATGCAAAAATAGTAGTGGCATGACTTATAGATAGTAATGGCACCACTTATAGACAACAAGACCAATGCACACAAATAGTAATAGCAGCGCGTGCAGACAACATTAGTAGCGTCCGCGGACAGCAACAACAATGCATACATATAGCATTAGCATCGTGTGCAGGCAGCACCAATAGTAGGTAAGACAACACTGATAGGGAAGGAAGGAGAGATCCATATTCTACTCTAGCAGTCTATACATATTGAGTGATTGTTCTACAAGAAAAGTTTTACCATAAACTCCTGATAAATTTGTTGAAAAATAGGATGGGATACCTTTAGAGTGATTCGGAGATCAACTCCTTGATTGGGAGATAGTTACAAGTGGTTAAAGAGTAGTCCTTCCACAAGTGGTGAAGGAGTGATCCTTCCACAACATTATTGTATCGCTTGATAGCAAGAGTAGATTGTGTGATTTAGGAGGGATCCTTTACATTGTGAGTGAACCACGTAAAAATCATCATGTGTTCTTGGGTGCTTGCGCATTGATTTTTAGTCGTATGGTCATGCTCACATAAACGAGAAAAAAGAAATTGGATCATCGGCTTTAATAAGCTACAAAGGTTAAATCCGAATTGATTTGTAGCACATATCTCACATTGATTCACCCCCCTCTTAGTGTGAGACCTAAAAGGTCATCATCAAAATTCTAAAGGGAGACTCTATTAAGAAAGGAGATAGCTTCAAGTGAAAAGAAGTCAAATTTTATTAAGAAACATATTTGATATATTGGAAGAAATTTATGGATGATGTGAAAATAATGGACATACTATTGAGGAAGTGTTGGCATTGCTACTAAGTCAAAGAATGCAAAGGAGAATACCTATATATGCTCCTACATTTGGCCAAAGAAGAAGAAAAGGAAGAGCAATGGGAATGGTTGTGGAAGTAGCCTTAAATGATTCTAAGAAAGAAAAGTCATAGATCCTTGACAATGGCTACTCTTTATGCATGACAGGAGACTCCAAGTTATTAAAGGAAGTAGAAAAATATAATGAAAGGTCAATCATATTTGGCAATGATGGTGCCTTAAAGATTAAAGGCATTGGTACTACTGAAATTGGTACAAAATAGTAAACATTAGAGGAAGTGCTTTATGTTAAAGGGCTAAAATGTAATCTAATCAATGTTAGCCAACTTTGTGATGATGGACATAAAGTTACTTTTAGCAAGAGTGGCTACATAGTAAAAAGATAAAGTGATGGTGCTATACTTACAAAAGGAGAAAAAACAAATGGAAACTTATACCAAGTTTGCACTAGCAAAAACATATGCTATATAAGCACCAAAGGTGAGAATTTGTTGTGGCATAGGAGATTGGAACATCTTGGACAAAAGGGGTTGAACAAAATGTCCAAAAATAAAGCTGTGAAAGATGTACCCAAGTTAAGAAGAGAAAGAAATACTATTTACAACACTTGTTAAAAAGGTAAGATGGTGAATGCTACCCACAAAAATGTGGAGATTTAAACAAAAAAGCCATTGGAGATCATTCATTCAGATATATTCACCAAACCTTTGTCAAGAGAGATGTTTTAGAAGTTAAGACTGATCTTATGTGTTTAGCCACCCGCTACAGGTTGAGGTATGCCTCTAACCCCTTTCCTCTTCCCTCTTTTATTATTCTTTAGATTTATTGTCAGAGGGGGAGATATTTTGTATAAATCTAAAAAGAATAAGTATTGATAAAAAAAGGGGAGTAACTTGATAAATTGAAAGGAAAAAATCAAATAAGGGGGGAGAAATTGTTAAAGGGGAGAAGCCAAAAAAAAAAAAAGAAAAGAGTTAAAAATTGAGGTTACTTCCAATTGGTATCATGTCCACATACAAAAATGGACATGTATGTTTCAAGGGGAGCTGTGAATATCAAAAGCTACTACTTATGTTTAATTGTTGATTTTTGGATTTAGTGTGTTGCCAACAAATCCAAGGGGGAGAATATTAAGCCCATCTTTGATGGTTAATATTGGATTTGTTGTCAACAACATCTTACATATTTGTTCTTATTGATTTGATGTTGTAAGTGTCACTAAGATGTGTTTATTACATTTATAAAGTGTTGGCAGCTGATTCATTTAAGGGTTAAGGAAGATGGCATTGATGGAATATGACGAGAATAAGGAGAGAAAGCATGGTCGAAATTAGGATGCTGCCATCCCTACCTTGCATTACCAAAAACAACAAGTTGATTCAAATTGTTGGTGGTGTTTTGACTGTAAAAAAAGCATTAATTGTTGTAACTGGTAGCTGTCTGTAAGATTGCCTTCCATGTTCAAATAGCAATTGATTCGTTTGGCCTTACATCTTCCTATGGCTTTGAGGCTACTTTGGCATCTTTCCAAGTTGCCTTCTAAGTATAACTGGAAGCTAATCCAAATTTGGATCCATTGGAGTTGATTTGTTTCTTTACCTTGATAGCCTTATGCAATCACTCCTCCATCTCCAAATAGTGCTACAAATCCACTACATGTGCAATTTCTTTTTGAAACCACTAATAAACCTTCCTTTACTTTAGCTTTAATCATGGCTATTTCCATCTCCTTGTAATAGTCCTCTATAATCATGAATCCTTGAACTAACTCTTCCTACTTTCTATACAAGTCTCTATGGTAATGGCCAGGTATAAATCTCTTATGCATTATTGATTTCATTACTTCCTATGACTGAATTGGCCTCTTACCATTCCTTCTTCCACTTATCGCTAATTTGTCATATCAAATATTTGCATAATCAGTGAATTTTATGGCTATCAACTTTACTTTCTTCACCTCATAATAATTATGGTGATCAAATACATGCTCAACCATTCTTTCCCACTCCAAATAAAGTTCAAGATCATTTTTTCCTTAACATGCTTGAATCTTTATCTTTATACTGCTTTTGCTATCTTTTTAAGAAACAACCTTTCTGCCTTTTCTCAAGCTCGATTCTTTATAGTTTGATTCTTCCTCATCTTCTTCCTTAATCACATGCCTTCTAGAGGATTTGGATTTGCTAGGTGATTGTAACTCATTTAGCCTTGCATTTATCATCTTAAATTGCTCAATGTATCCTTCATCCAAATCTTCATGTCTATATCATACAGTTTTCCTTTACTACTTATGTTTACAACTTGCAAAAACATGTTAGTAATTAAAAGAAATTTGTTCCTCACACACTCTCTCATGTGTTTAATCTCAAATTTTATTATTATCACTTGTGTTTCACTCTATTTTGGCTTTTCTTATGATGATCTCACCACTCTTGCCTTTTTCCACTCAAGCCATCCCCCTTTATGTTCTTGAAAGACTCAAGATTAAAAAATCACAAGGAGCAATCCGTTGAATAGTGGCAAATCTCAAAATAAAAACTTAAAAAAAATCATGATATCCTTTTTAGGTTTGGAAAAAAAAAATCAAATTTGCAATATTATATACAATAGGTTGAAAGAATCAAGAAGCACTAATAGGTTGAAACACAATGAATGAATAAAGCATAAAAAATGTACTGAACAAAGATAGATAAGGGATACATAACTTATTTCTAGAACCAAACTCAGATACCAATTGATAAAGAACCTATTAAGTCACCTACCTTAAGAACCCTTGAATCAAATTGTTATGCACACTTCAAAAAGTTAGAAAACAAGTTGAGTTGATCAAATCAGAAACCTAAGGAAACTAAGTCCTAAAAGCCTCAATCATCATATGCCACAAAGATTGATCACTCCTTTGATAAGTCAAGGCAAATTATTCTTCCAAGAACACAAGAAAGTAAAACAAAGCTTACTGAAAATACCTCAATCTTATTGATTACATTTTACATAATTAGAGCCTTTATATAGGCATATAAATATTACAATCTTATGAGGAAAAGATGTTTCTTAACATATCCATATAGGAAAAACCTTAATTACAAGCATTTCCTTTAATTTCAGTTTTTCTTCACCAATTTCAACAGCACCAACACCTTTAATCCTTAAGGTACCATCATTGCCAAATATGATTGACCCTTCATTATATTTTTCTTCTTCCTTCAGTACCTTGGAGTCTCCTATCATATGTGATGAGTAGCTACTATCAAGAATCCATGACTTTTCTTTCTTGAAAGCTTTTAAGGTTACTTCCACAACCATAACCATTTCCCTTCCTTTTCTTCTTCTTTGGCCAAATGTAGGAGCATATATAGGTGTTGTCCGTTGCATTCTCTGACCTAGCAGCAATGTCAAACATTCCTCAGCAGTATGTCCAACGTTTTCACATCTTTTACAAATTTCTTCCAATATATCAAATTTGTTTCTTAGTGGAATTTGACTTTTTTTCACTTGAGGTTGTCTTTTTTCTTAATAGAGACTCTTCCTAGACTTTTGCTTCATATTTCTCTTTATTAAAGGCCTATTACTCCATCACTCATTAGCTTTATGCCATATTTACTACAGCATTAGCAAAATCCTTCAAATTTGAATTTCTTCTTTTAACAAGTTCATGTCTCCTATCTTCAACACCTATTGTGGCAACCATTTTTCATCTTTGACAACTTTTCTCCTTTGGATAGGAGTTTTCATCACATCTTTCCTAACCCATTTTAGCTTGGGTTGGTTTCTCTTCTCTATAACATCACTTCTCTTAATTATATCTTTTCTTTATGTTTGCTTTCAGGTACAAACACAATTTTCTTCTTCTCTTCGACCCTCTCATTTGGCTTTTCAATATAGCCAAGTTCTTTCTTCCTCATGAAATGAAGTCTTTGTTTGCTTAGACACTTATCCAACTTTTTGATAGCATCCTCCTTGATTGTATTTACTAAAGAGGACTCTCCTCTCACTTCTATAACTTATATAAAGCTCTCTTCATACTTCTTCAATTCCGATTCAACCTTGTAGAGCTTGGCTTGCAAATTCAGCACTTCTTGCTCTTGTGTAATCACCTTAGTGCCAAAATCTTTATGTATTTTGCCTTGCTCTGCCTCATGTACATTTAGCTCCTTAATTCTTTTCAAGTACTCCTCCTCTTTTGCTTTAAACTCCTTTTCTTTCACTTGGAGATTAAATTTATCAGAATTTTTATTCAACCTCTTGAGATTTTTTACCTCCTTTTCCAGTTTGCTATGTTTATACAAATAATCTTTCAATTCATTCTTAAGTTATTACACCATCTTTCTTTTCCTTTTCAGTTAATTCCTTATCACTTAAGGATTCATTTTCATTATTTACTTGTGTAACTAGCATGTTTGTTGCAACATCATTATCTAAATCATCATCTATTTCATCTTCAGAATTTTCTTCATCTAACTTGCTTAAGAAATTTCTTCTTTTGGATCTGAAGAATTTCTTTTTCCCTTTGACACTTGAATTCTCAACTTTAGAATAGTTGGATTTCTTTGTTCTCCTCCTTAAGGCAAGCTCATCATCATCATCACTATCTACTTCTTTTCTCTTTGGGTAGTCCATTGCAAATTTCCTAATGCCTCCATAATTAAAGCACTTCAAGGGTAATTTTCCCTTATACTTCCTTTTTCCTTTCCTTATATTTTTGGTACTATATGTCATGACTTTATCAAGTTAAGTATCACCATCTTCTACTTCAGAGACATGAAGTTTGGAAAAGGGAATGTGGATAGCAACCTATATATCAAAGAAGACAACCAGGGCCAATTAATTGTTGTGGTCTACGTTGATGATATAATTTTGCTACAGAAAAGGAGGCCCTATGCACTGACTTTGCTGAATAGATGAAGAAGAAGTTCGAGATGTCCATGCTTGGTGAAATGAAATTCTTTTTCTCTCCCAAGAAAAGTATGCTTGTGAGCAATTGAAAAGTTTTGGGATGGAGAATTCTAAGGAAGTAAGCACTCCCATCACAATTGGAACAAAGTTAAGCAAGGATAAAAAAAGCATCATGGTTGATTAGAAGGAATATAGGAAGTTGATTGGAAGCTTACTGTATTTGACAGCATCATGGCCTGATATTATTTTTGCTGTGCTAGATTTCAAAGTGACCCCAAGGAGTCCCATTTTGTGGTAGCTAAGAGAATTCTCAGCTATGTGAAGGGCACAACCAATTATGGGTTGCTTTATGATAGGAGCGAGCAACTTAATTTTTATGGATATATAGATGTGGATTGGGTTGGAAATTATGATGACAGAAGGTCAATGTCCAATGTACATTTTATTTGGGTAGTAGATGTGTTTCATGGAAAATCAAGAAGCAAAATTCAATAAGTCTAAGTATTAGAGAGGTTGAATATGTGGCTGTGACTTAAACTTGTACTCAACTACTATGGATGAAACAACAGTTTGAAGATATAAAGGTGGATGTATAGCTACCATTACTAATTGGTTGTGACAACCAGAGTGTCATCAATTTGTCAAAGAATCTTATCCAATACTCCAGAACTAAACAAATTGAAATCAAGTACTACTTCATTAAAGAAAAGGTAGAGAAAAATGAAGTAAAAGTAGAGTATATGCCTACCTCGAAGCAAGTTGTCAATATATTCAATAAAACCTTTGTCAAGAGAGTTGCTCCAAAAGTTAAGGCTGATCCTATATGTTCAGCCAACCCCTCTCCTCTTCCCTTTACTATTATTCTTTAGATTTGTTGTCAAAAAGGGAGATTTTTTTACATAAATCCAAAGAAAGTATATACTAGTAAAAAGGAAAAGCAGCTTAATGGATAAATGGGGATAACATGTAAAGGTGGAGAAGTAGACAGGGGTTGTAGCAAGTGATGCATGTTTTAGGGGGAGCCAAATCACTTTATGCAAGGGATGTTATGCATGGTTGGATTTAATGTGTTGTCAACAAATCCAAAGCTAGAGATTGTTGAGCCCATCATTGATAGCTAGTGTTAGATTTGTTGTTAACACCATCTCACATAATTATATGTTTTGATTTGATGTTAAGAATGTCATTGAGATGAAGTGAGGTCATTAGGAGAAACTGGTGATGACTAGTCAACCCTGGCATTGAGAATTCAATATTAACCATTAACCCTAAATTTTATGAAGTTAATGTTGACCATTAACCCTAAATTTTAAGACTCAAATCTAGTTGTCGGCAACATGTGGGAATTAACGATGACCATTGACTAGCCCTAACCTTAAGGCTCTATAAATACCCTTAGGTGTCTTGCAAAAGGTAGAAAAAGGGCTACAAAAAATTGAGTGAATGGCAAAAAGAGGTGAGTGGCAAACCTAGGGAAAAAGAGAGGTGAATGACAAAGAGGAAGTAGCCGCCATGCAAGGCAGCCACCAAGGAATGAAGGCAAGGTAGCCAACCAAGAAGACAAAGAAAGAAGGCAAGGTAGTTAGCCAAGGTAAGAGCAGCAGCCACCAAGGACAGGCAGTAAGGTAGCCAGTCAAGGAGAGAAAGAAAGAAGGAGCAACTGCTAATAAGAGGTGGAGCAGTAGTAGAAGGGTCTTGCACTAGCAACCAATGCGCGAGGGTACCAGTAGTGGTGTGAGAAAATAGCTGCAACGCACAGGGAGAGCAGCAGCAGCATGAGAAAATAGCTGCAATATGCAGGGAGAGCAGCAGTGGCACAGGAAAACAGCTGTAGCACATAGGGAGAGCAGCAGTGGTGCGAGAAAACTGCTGCAACATGTGAGGAAAGCAACAACGTGCATGGATAGCAATAGCAGCACACGCATACAGCAGACATAGCACTTACGGATAGCAGGAATAGCTGGTGCGAACAGCAGCTGTAGTGCACGCGGACAACAGGTACATAGAGCACAGACACAACAGTCACAACACATGTAGATAGCAAGTGTAGAGAGCATAGACAGCAAGTGCAGAGAGCGCAGACACCAGCCATAGCGTGCACTGACAGCAAGCACAAAGAGTGCAGATAGCAACCATAGTGTGTGTGGGCAGCAACCACAAAGAGTGCAGACAGCAAGTGCAAAGAGCGCAAACAGTAGGTGCACAGAAAGCGCATATAATAGGTGTAGAGAGTGTGGATAGCAGGCGCACAGTGTACGCGGACAACAAGCACAAAGCATGCAGACAGCCAACACAACTTATGTGGACAGTGGGCGTACAACACCCGCAGACAGCAAGCGCAGAGCATGCAAACAGTTGGCACAACTTGTGCGGACAGCAGGCACAGTGTGTGCAGACAATGGGCACAGCGTGCATGGATAGCAAGCGTAGTGCAAACAACAGCAACAATGCATACAAACAGCATTTACAGTACACACGAACTACAGTGGCACTGCGTACGGACAGCGTTAGCAGAGTGTGTGGCTAGCAGCAGGAATATGTGTAGAAAACAACAACAGCACGTGAGCAGCATCAATAGCAGGTGGGATAACACTGGTATTGAAGGAAGAAGAAGATCCATATTCTACTTTAGCAAACTATACACATTGAGCAATTGTTCTCCAGGAAAGGTTTTTCTATAAACTCTTGATAGATTTGTTAAAAAATAGGGTGGGATACCCTTAAAGTGATTGAAAGATCATTGTAAATGGTTAAGGAGTAGTCCTTCCACAAGTAGTGAATCCTTCCACAACATTAGTGTATCCCTTGATAATAAGAGTGGATTGTGTGATTTAGGAGTGATCCTATCACACCATAGACATAATTCACATATTGTGAGTGGACCATGTAAAAAATTGTCATGTGTTCTTAGGTGCTTATGCATTGTTTTTTATTCGTACAATCACATAAAGGAGGAAATCAAAAATTGGATCATGGGCTCTAACAAGCCATAGAGGTTAAATTCGAATTGATTTGTAAAAAGAGGATATCTCACACTCATTTACTCCCCCTCTTAGTGTGAGACTTAAACCAGTCCTCATCACACCACATCAATAATCTCCTTGTTCAAACCACTAATAAACCTTGCCATGTTACATTAGCTCTAATCATGACTATCTCCATCTCTTTGTAATAGTCCTCCACACTCATAGACCCTTGAACCAACCCTTGTAACTTTTTATGCAAGTCTCTATCACAATGGCTAGGTATAAATCTCTTATGCATTACCAATTTCATCTTTTCTCATGATTGAACTGGCCTCTCACCATTCCTCTTCCTACTTCTCACTAATATTCCCACCAAATACTTACATAATCAGTGAATTCTATGACTGCTAACTTTACTTCTCCTCAGAATAATTAGGATAATAAAATATATGCTTAACCTTTCTTTCCCACTCTAAACAAAGCTTAGGATCATTCTTCCCTTGAAATGCTAAAGTTTTCACTTTTATGCTACCTAAATTTCTATCTCTTTTGGAAATAGCCTTTTTGCCTTTTATTGAGCTCAATTCTTCATAGTCTTATTCTTCCTTATCTTTTTCCTTAATCATATACCATTTAAAGATTTGGATTTGGTAGGTGATTATAAATCATCTAGCCTTGCTTTTATCATTTTAAATTGCTTAGTAACAGCCTTTATCCAAATTTTCATGTTTATATCATGTAGTTTTTCTTCACTAGTCATGTTTACAACTAGTAGAAACACATTAGTATTTAAAAGAAATTTGTTCCTCGCACATTCCTCCATGTGTTTACCCTCAAAATAAATTTTTATAATTTGTGTTTCACTCTATTTTGGCTTTTTTGAATGATGATCTCACCACTCTTGCCTTTTTCCACTAAAACCAGCCTTCTTTATACTCTTAATAAACTTAAAATCAACAAATCACAAGAAAACAATTTGTTAAATTATGGCAAATTTCAAAATTAAAACTTTTAAAAGAAACAAAATTCAAGATATCCTTTTGAGGCTTAAAAAGAAAAAAATCAGATTTGCAAACCTATAAACATACATAATAGGTTGAAAGAACCAAGATGCACTACTCAGCTCAAACACAACTTCTTCATCTTCTTCTTTTTTCTTTTTTCTTTTTTTTCTTTACTTTTTGGTTAACTCATTTTTTTAATCAAATCAATTATCTATAGAATTAACAAAATTTCAAGAGCAAGAAGTTGATTAAAACAAACAAGAATAACTAAGCAAGGAAACACAAAGAGTGGATAAAGCACAGAGAAAAGTACTAAACAAAGATAGATTAGGGATACATAACTTGTTTCTAGAATTAAGACTCTGATACCAACTGATAAAGAATCCATTAACCAACCTACCCTAAGAACTCTTAAATCAAATTGTTATGCACCCCCCAGAAAACTAGGAAATAAGTGGGATTGATCAAATTAGAACCTTAAGGAAACTAAGTCTTAAAAGCCTTAATCTTAAGACATCACAAAGGTTGATCACTCCTTTGATAAGTCAACATAATGCATTTTTCCAAGAACATAAGAAAGTAAAGCAAAACTTACTAATAATACCTCAATCTTATTGATTCCTATTTTACATAGTTATAGCCTTTATATAGACATGTAAATATCACAATCCTCTAAGGAAAAGGGTGTTTTTTTAACATACCTACAAAGGAAAAACCTTAATTACAGAAGATCCCTTTAGTTAAAGAATACAAATCTCCCTTGATATGGCAATTGTTAAAAAAAAAAAAATACTATAACCAATAATAGTTAGACATAAAAGTCAAAGTAAATAACCTAACTAATGCATCAAGACTCGACCAAACCTATAAACCCAAATAAACTAAAGAAGTTAAGTCTTTTGCATGTAATTCGGCCTTAACTTGAAATCCGACAAACCAAAACAAAAATAGACCCTTTAATACAACTTAGCATGCAAATCATGCTTTTCCTTAACTTGGTCACGTAGCTTGGACTTGTATTATGGGCTCCAAGTTTTGTTCTTTGAGTTCTAAGGCTTGTCTATGATCTCGCACATAAAGATAAGTGATTATCCTTAGTGTAGCTTTGGAAACATTTAAAATAGCCTAAAAATCTTTTAAAGTAATCTCTTGGTCATACAACTTCATGATTAAGCCTTATAAAGCCTCTTTCATCCTTTTTATCCTTGCCCTAATCATTAGATTGTCGATTCCTTACAAAGGATCTTTGAAATACTTGTTTTGTTACACTTGATCAGTACCTTGATCTCCATCATGATCTTACCACTGTTGTCTTTTTGCACTCAAGCTAGTCCCCTTTATATTCTTAAAAGAGTTTAGATCACAAATCATAAGGTCCAACTTGTTAGATGGTGACAAATCTTAAAATTAGAACTTTTAAAATAAATTTTAGGTGTTCTTCTTAAGCATGGGAAAAAAGAATATGATTTGCAACCATATAAATGTACACAACATGTTGCTAGAAACAAAAGAAATTGATCAAATCAGATCACTAAGGAAACTAAGTCCTAAAAAGCCCTAATCTTATGATGCCAAAAGGTTGATCACTCCTTTAATAAGTTAAGACAATGTATTCTTCCAAGAATACAAGAAAGCAAAGTAAAGCTTGCTAAGAATACCTCAATCTTATTGATTCCTATTTTATATAGATTTAACCTTTATATAGGCACATACTCATCACAATCCTATAAGAGAAAGATATTTCTTAACATACCTATATAGGAAAACCTTAATTATAAGAGATCCTCTTAATTAAAGAATACAAATCTTCCATGAAAGAAGTAATCCTTAAAAGTACCTTGTAAGAGAAAAGTAGTAAAAACATTTAATCTTAGAGATATTTAGTAAGAATTTGGGAGTGTTGTTCTCACAACCTTCTATGGGTTGTAATTGTTGTCAACTAGGTTTGAGTATGCAAGAAAGTAAAGCCACATGGAAGGACAAGAAAGTAAAAGTAAAGCCATATGAAAGGGCAAGAAAGTAAATCTGTTGCGTAAGGGCAAGAACATAAATCTACCACGTAAGCCCTATTAAGGTTTCATGGAGGAGTATATAAAGGCCATTGGAAGGCAACAAATGGAGAGGTCGGCAACTGAGCAAAAATGAAAAAACCTTAAGTAAAACCGTTTAGCAAACAAGAAGAGGGAGCAATCGGCGGACCAAAGAAAAAGCAAAACCCTACACCAAAGAGAGAAGACACGGCTGGAAAGCAAACAAAGGTGAACGAAAAACCTAGTGTGACCGGCCAAAAGAGTATACATGCCAGAAAACAGGTGTTGGTCAGCCAAAGAGACAAAGCAAAGTAAGAGGAGCCGGCCAAAACCTAGAGCAACCATCCAAAGCCAAAGAGGGAAACCGTCCAAAGAGAGGGAAACTGGCCAAACACAAAAGAGGAACTGTCCAAGCAAGGAGACAACCAAACACAAAGGAGGAATTGTCTAAGCAGGGAGACAACCGACCAAACACAAGCTACATGTCAAGCTAGGGTATTTGTTCAAAAGAGAATTCAATCAACCAACCTACACGACCAAATAAGGTGAGCGTCCATACAACCCTACATGGTAAAGCACAACCAACAGCAAAGGGGTGGATGGCCAAGCAAAGAGTGGACAGCCAAAGCAAGGTGGACGATTAGGAGGCAACATAGCAAGGAGACCACACTGCAAAAGAAGATAACACCAAGGGGTACCTTGGACAGCAAGGGAAACCATGTGACGATTGGAGAAAACAGTGTGACACACGTAAGAGAGAAATCAGCAAACTATCCGTAAGGGAAGAGAAGAGAAACCGTAAAGAGGAGACCACCAGGAGAGCAAACCAAAAATGGTGGTAAGGCGTGTGACCAGCAAGGTGTGCAACCCAAAAACGTACGTGGGATGTGAAACGCCAAACTGGAACCATGCGTGAGGCGTCTGACTAGCAATGGGTGCAAACCAGACACGTGCGTGAGACGTGTAACACCAAACTAGAAACGTGAGTCAAGCTGTGAGACAAGGAGACGAGTGAGACAGTGAGACAGTGAAATTAGGAGTTGTGTGAGACAACAAAGAGAAAATATTTGGTGAAACATTGGAAAGAACTCAACATATTTCCAGATTTCTTCAAGAGAGGTTAGAAAGCGTTGTGGTGAACTTTTAAGTAGTAGTGGAACAACCTTTCAATTCAACAGAGGCAAGACAAGTTAAAAGAAGGGTAGACATAGTAAGTGACACTTTTTGTATTGTACTTACGACTTAGTAATTGCAATAGTGAAAGGAGCAGAGGATTAAGACATCCATTGTAACTGGAATTCTTAAGTATAGTGGATAGTCTTGGTAAGGGAGAGTCCCTACCACCGTGGATGTACGTCACATTGACAAAACCACATAAATCTTGTGTGTCTTTAATTTGCTTTACGTTTTGTGTTTTGAATTGAGTTGTGAACATAGTTAAAGTATCAGCCAATCCATAATCTAACAAAGACCTAAACAAGAACATCTGAATTGTCTATTAGGCAAGGTATCTGAAAGGTGACTTTGGGGACTATTGTGATTAGTAGGTAGCAATAGATCTACATTAGTTGAGTCTGAGAAAAGAGTTTGCTTTTAAGAAGTGGTTGAAGTTGTTCACTTACCTGTGAATTTGGTGGTGATACTGATTCACCACCCTCTCAGTATCACAAACTAATAGATCTTAGGGAGAAGTCAGAAACTTCAATTGGTATCAGAGCTCTAGTTCACTAGTTTGAAACTTAACAGCTTGGTGTACTAGTTTGAAGGGGTTTCTAGAAGTTTGACTTGTTCAGCATACTAAGAAATGGAAGCTAGTACCAGTACTAGCACCACTTATAGCAAGAAGGTTCCAATCTTCAATAGAACCAACTACCATATATGAAGAGCGAGAATGCAGGTGGTATTTGCAACCATGGGCATGAATATGGTGAAATCCATACATGAGGGTTTTGTGGCCCCAAAAGAAGGTAAATATCTAACTCTAAAGGAATTAAGGTAGTTTGAGATAAATAGGAAGGCCTCAAATGTCATCATTTCAGTATTAACAGATGCTGAGTATGCTAAAGTTATGGACTACAAATCTGTTAAGGAGATATAGGATAGACTGTAGAAATTGTTATCTATCTGTAAAGAAAACAAAAAGATAGTTATCTATTATAAATGTGAAAAGATTGGACATTATTCTAAGAAGTAATATATACAAAAAGAGATTCAAGAACTGTTCATGATGAGGGCCTTAAACGGTCATTGTTATATATCTTCTTGAGCATTGACTCAAAAGGTGAAATATGAAAATTGATATGGTTAATTACCACTTAGAAGTAAGCTTTGATAGTTTTGATCTAGAATCATACTCTAAAGAAGAAAATGATTATTATAAAGCCTTGTGCAAAAGTAAGGATTTATTAGTCTTAATAAAGGAAGAAAATATGATTTTGGATCTTAATGATAAAATTCAAGATCTAGTCAAAAAGGGAAAGAAGCTAGAAAGTTACTTGCATTTGATTAAGAATAAGCGAGTTAGAAATGAAATAGCTAATTTAAGAGAAGGTTGCCTTGATACTATTATTCAAAGATTAAAAGGAAGACAATCCTTCCTAAAGGAAAAATAAAAAATAAAAGAGCTTAATAAAGAGTTGAAAGAATTAAAACAAAAGATTATTATCCTTGATAACACATTTTGTATCAAACCTTCTAAAAAATTCCTTAAAAGAAGATGATTTAGAAAATCTTCAGTTTGTCAATAATGATGAATATGGTTATTACCCATAAGTGATATGTGAAAATTACAATCATAATCAGAAAAAAAAAAGTTCTCTATTATAGTTTTTATTGATTTAGGAGTTGATATGAATTATATAAACGAAGGATTAGTACCCTTAAAATATTTTTCAAAAATTGTTAAAGTGTTAAACACTATTGATAAAAGAAATCTAGGAAATTTATTTCTATATATGTTTTATCCAATTCAAAAAATTACTAAGGGATTTTATGTAGAAATAGATGGGAAACTTATTAGTTTCAAATTTATTACAATCCCTTAATATAGAAAAATTAACTTAATCCAAAAATGGATTAAGAGAAAAGATAGATTTTTTAATTCTCTTAATGAATAAATTCTTAATAGGTACTTGATAGAAAAACACTCTCTTATTATTCAAAAGAAAATATAGGAAATATAGTAGAAAATAATAAAAGCTATATGTGTTAAAGTACCTATAGCATTCTGCAATAGAAAAAGCATATGGTTAATTTACCCTATGAGCCTCCATTTAAAGAAAGTCTGATTCCTTAAAAGGCCTAGCCCATAGCTATAGAACCAAGGCACATAAAAATTTGTAAAGGAAATATTAGTGATCTCTTACAAAAAGGGTTTATTAGAAAAAGCAATAGTTCTTGGAGTCATTTGGCCTTTTATGTGGAAAATAAAGCTAAATTGGAATGAGGAGTTCTAAGACTTGTTATTAATTATAACCTTTAAATAAGGTTTTAAAATGGATTGGATATTCAATCCCTAATAAAAGAGACTTGTCAAATAGGCTTCATGAGGTAAAAATCTTTTCAAATTTTGATACAAAATCTGGTTATTCATAAAACTAGATTGATGAAAAAAATACATATATGACAACAATCACCATTCCATTTAGTCATTACAAATGGAATGTCATACCATTTAACTTGAAGAATGCACTATTTGAATTTCACAAAATAGTGAATGAAAGTTTTAATGCTTATTCAACATTTACAATAGTTTACATAAATGATGTGTTAGTTTTTTATAACACCACTAAGTAACATTTCAAGAATATAAATATGTTTTTATCCATTATGGAAAAGGTAGGTTTAGCTTCTTTTGATGAGGATATTTCAACTAAAAATTTGTTTTCGAGACACCTCATAGAAAATGGAAAAATTATTCCTATTGATCAAGTAATTAAGTTTGCCTCTAAATTTCCAAATGAAATTAATAGCACATAACAATTACAAAGATTTTTAAGGAGTCTTAATTATATTTCAAAATTTTATAAAGATTTGGTGTATCATGCCAAGTCCTTGTTTGATCAATTGAAAAAGAATTCCTTGAATGGGGTCCAAATCAAAAGAAGGTAATGAGCTTATAAAGCAAAAGGCCAAGGAAATTTTTTATTTAGCAATTCTTTATTTTCATGCACTTAAAATAGTGGAAATGGATGCCTCTACTAATGGATATGGAGGAATCCTTAAAATAAAGAATTAATGTTAAAAAACAATTAGTTAGTTTTACGTTAAGTACTTGGTAAATAGTTAAAGTTAATTACTCTACTATAAAAAGCAAATACTTTTTATAGTACACCAATGCCAACCTTAGGTTGAATTAAGCCTGAAATCAGATTACATAGAATTAGAATCCTAGGAAAGTATACTTATCAAGCAAGAAGAAATCAACCCTAATCAAACCCATTGATTAAAACCAAAGCTATGATGAACTACATTGGTAGAAGATGCCTTGATAAAACCAAAATAGGTTTTTGACAAAGTACTCAGAGGAAATTCTCATAAAATGAAGAAAAATGCTCCTATCGTCTTTTTTTTCCTCTCATTCATTATAACCCCTTATATAAGCATTAAAACTAATGAATCTTATAAGGAAAAAGGACATTCCCTCTTATTCCTTACCATAGCTAATTTGAAAACAACTCAACAACAACTCAAAGTTGAAAAGTTAAATCCTTATTGTAAACTAAAAAAAATAAAAACCCTACCTAATAATGTAATATATGTTGCCACTTATAAGCCCATTAAGCCCATAAACATTAGGTCCTATTGCATATGTGGACTTTACAAAATAAACCAATTCAAAGCCCAATTGAATTATAAGAAAGCAAATAGAAATTTGATAAGGCCCTAAATGTTGATTAAACCTTACATACATCTTAAGCATGCATATTGGCCTCCAATTGATTCTAAACATACGAACTAGGTTGCTTAAACCTCTCCATGCCTTATTCTTCATATGTTAAGCATATTCCAACTTTAACCACATATAGATGGGTGATTAACCTTAGCAATACATCTAATTCATCTAAAACAACTTCCTTTGCTTACATCTTTATAATTAACC
This sequence comes from Ceriops decandra, assembly GCA_020615895.1. Classification (NCBI taxonomy): domain Eukaryota; kingdom Viridiplantae; phylum Streptophyta; class Magnoliopsida; order Malpighiales; family Rhizophoraceae; genus Ceriops; species Ceriops decandra. Next base: position 4,025,122 of record JAHLGO010021101.1, on the reverse strand, counting down.
CCTGTATAGCTTCCTTCGTATGTTTGGACCTTACTTTAGTCATTGGACATCTAGTTCCTTGCAAAGAATCATGAGAATGGTTGGAAATAGGTGCTGAAACAATATGGACAGCCTACTCTCCATCATTCCCTCCCTCCTCAATAGGATTTATCCTTGAATCTCCTACATCATACAAAGATAAATCAGCAACATTAAAAGCACTCACATTGCCATAGTTGTTTGACAAATCTATCTTGTATGCATTGTCATTGATCCTCTCTAACACCTGAAAAGGTCGATCCTCTCTAGGCTACAACTCAGACTTCCTTTATGTAAGAAATCATTTCTTATGCATATGAGCTCAAACCTAATCTCTAAGTTCAAAAACAACCTTCACACATCCTTTATTGGCTTGCTTTTCATATTGTTCATTCTTCCTTTCTATATATCTTACCATGCAAATTTGATAAAGAACCCGCTAGGTGACTTGCCATAAGAACCCTTAAATTAATTTGATATGCACACCCCAAAATGCTAGGAAGCAAGATAGGTTGATCAAATTAGAACCTTAAGGAAACTAAGTCCTAAAAGCCCCACTTAAAATGCCATAAAGGTTGGTTGATCATTCCTTCGATAAGTCAAGACAATGTATTCTTTCAAGAACACAAGAAAGTGAAACAAGGCTTGTTAAAAAATATCTTAAAGTTGTACTAATATTACTAATACTTTGTTGCTAGAGAAGTTAAATCTAGTTACCTCAAAGCATTTTAAGCCTTAGAAGCTGCAATGGTTGAACAATTGTAAAGAAATTAGAGCAATCAAGCAAGTTTTAGTTGCCTTTCTATTAGAAATTATAAGGATGAGGTTCTTTGTGATGTGGCACCAATGCATGTTAGTCATATACTTCTTGGTTGACCATGACAATTTGATAGGAAGGTTACTCATGATGGCTACAAGAATAGATACTCTTTTGTAATTAATAATTGAATTGTTGTATTATCTCCTATCAAAACTATTAAGTGTAGCTTCTTATACGCTTTTGCCTTAGAATCTTCTAGAGTAGCTTCTTTGTCATATCTCTATGATTAAGTGTTGTAAAACCATTATCATGTATCTTTATGATTAAGCCTTATAAAGCCTTTATCAACATCTCTATGATTAAGCCTTGTAAAGCCTCTTTCATTCTCTTAGTCCTTTCCCTAGTTATTGGACCACTGATTCCTTACAAAGGATCTTGAGAATATTTGCTTTGTTGCACTTGATGGACAGCTTATTCCTCATCACTTAATTAATTATTCTTACATTATTTGAATGGTTTAATGGCTCAAAGATGAGATTGTACCTTCATTTCTACTAATAAGGCTTCTCCTTTCATTTCAAGGAGTTATTCATACAAAATGTTTGTGATATTGGCTTTAGTGCCTACACCAAACATTATATTCACTTTGACAAGCAATTTAATACACCTTCAATACTCCACATTTGTTCAATTCCATTAAACAAAGCAGTTATTTGATTTGATTAATTTTTATTACATAATTTAATTGGTTAAATGCCTAAAAGATGAGATTGATGCTCATTTCTTACTAAAAAGGTTTAGACTTTTATTGCAAGGAATCATTCACACAAATTGATCCTAAAATTAATATTTATGTTGCACCAAACATTATATTCATTGCAACAAACACATTATCAATACATTTTTAATAGCTTAAATCCGTTAAACTCCATTAAATATTGGAGTCATTGATCTTGATTAGGTTTTCTTACAAGAAATAAATAGTTTAATTCCTAAAAGATTAGACCACTACTTCATTCATAATAAAAAAAATACTTCAATACACCTTTGGTAGTCTAAGACTATTAAAGCCCATCAAATATTGGAGTCTTTGTTATTGAGTAACTTTTCTTACAAGGTTTGAATGGTTGATTGCTTGAAAAATGAGACTATTTCTTTATTATTTGCTAATAGTACTTCTTTTTTTTGTTGTAAATACTCATTCATACAAAATTATTTTAAAATTGAATTTTTTGTCTTCACTACATCTTTGATAATTTAAATCCATTGAAATGTATCAAAAATAAGAGTCATTGGTTTTGATTAACATTTCTTACACATAATAAACTTATCAAGTTTCCCCATATTAAACTATTACTAGTCTTTGAGCAAAACAAAACAATGTAAAACAAACCTTAACTCATTTTGTAGGATTCTTGATTACATTTAGCATGTATAATAAACCTTTAAACCCCACCTTTAGTGGACAAGGTTTGTCTCATGAGGATTTTCAAAAGATAACCCCATAAAATCTTTCTTTAATGCAATACATGCAATACACAAAAAAAAAAAAAAAAGAAGAAAAAAACACTAAGTAGTAATCAAGCTCATGACATCCCTTAAATATGAATCTTAACTTGGAACCCAACAAATCTAAATAAGTAAGCCAATCATGCTTTTACAATCACTATCTAAATAAGCTTATGCAAATCCACATTCAACACAATTGCAACAAGTAACATCAAACATGCAATTAGCCCTATCTTATTATAACAAAATCAAGAAATTGAGATTTTTCTCCTCTTTATTTTCCTTTCATATAAAGAATATAATATTGTCTTCTCTAAACACTCACTTTTTTAACACAAAAACTAACACTTGTGATGAGAGTACCTGATTACATCAAAAGTTAGACATTTATTCCATATTCATATTTCAGATTACCTTTTGACATGAAGATTAACAATTGTAATGAATACCTATAGTTACTTTAACAAACTTTTAGCCACCTTATTATTTCTTCCTTTTCTCTTCTTCCTTCTTTGGTTCATTGTTTTTTACCTACTCAAAATTTCAAACTTTAAGGAGTAATCACAAGTTAAACATCACATTAGCAACCATGCCAAATCATAAATCCACATAAACCTTTTTATAGAGCATACACTTCAATGCTCATAATTGCCAAAATACTATAAACTTGCTCTATATGACCTTGTCATATTGCAAATCAATCAACAATTAAAAAAGATATATTTCACTTGGATTACCATATAATAATAAAAGAAAATTTTATTGAAACTAAACAATAGATTTGAAAGAGTCTAATCAAGCAAATCAGACAAAATTTACCTTTCCTAAATATTTAATGCTTGCATTATCTTATTAATGTAAGAATGAATGTAAACAAAAGCACAAAATACCACTTGAAAACAAAAATAAAGATGAAAGGGAAGAGAAAAGTAAATCTCATTCTTAGGTTTTCTCATAGTGGGATCAAGTTCTTTGCAATGATTATGGATAAAGTTTCTCCATCTTTTAAGAAAACATACTTGAGATGCTGTAGTAATGACTAGCATGGGTGGCTATACAATAGATGGCAAAAGTTTGTTGTTAGAAACAAGTAATTCAATATATCATACCTTTTTGTACAAGATGCAATCAATGTAATACCATTATCATGTTCATTATGCTTTCACACGAAGGTAGTTCTATGTTAGGTTTATTAATGTCTTTCTTTTCAAGGTATTGGCTAAGAGCAACTTCCAAATCATCTTTCCTATTGACCTTAAAAACTTGCTACTTAAAAGAATCAAGAATGTCAATAGAAAAAATTGAATGCATATCACTAGGATACCTTGTAGTCTTATATTGAATTGAATAATTTCACCATTAAACTTGATTGTAAGTGCACCATCTTGAACATCATTATCCTTTATTTCTTCAAGAAATGTCTTCCTAACAAAATAGGGGTGATATTAGGGGAAATGTCATTCTCCTTGTCAAGAATCTAGAAATCTGTTGGAAATACTAACTCATTAACCTATATAAGAACATCTTCAACAACTTCCTAAAGATAGGCATTAGATTGATCATCAAGTTATATAATCACACCTATTTCATTTAAAGGGTCAAGATTTAAAGAAGTATAAATAAAGTATGGCATAACATTAATTAATACTCCTAAATCTAGCATGACTCTATTATTGCCTATTATGCAAGAAATGGTAAATGTACCATGCTTTTAAACTTAAGGAGACGTTTTCTTTCCATAATAGCTAAGACATTCTCCCTTACACTTACCTTTTTGGCACCTTTGAGCTTCCCTTAGAGGTGCACAATCCATTGAGAAACTTTGCACATTGAGGCACTAGTTTGATTGCATCAAGAAAGGGTAAGTTTAATTCCACCTTTCAAAACATCTACAAAATTTTCTTTTCTTGCTCCATTTGTTTTAGCTTTTGCAAATTTGCTTGGGAATGGAGGTCAGGTAACATTATAGGAATTAAGAGATTAAGGGTTTACCTTGGGTGGCATAGCTAGGACATTGATGGGTTTATCTTTGATGGGCATGGCTTTTTCTTCCACGACCTCTTCTTTTTCCCTAGGAAGTCTCTTTATTGGTGCTTCCACTTCTTAATATTGTGACACTTTCATTCCCTTTTGGATTTACCACCATTTAAGAAGGTAGTTTACCCAATCCTTTTGCCTCTAATCAACTCATGGCTGCGGCAAGTTGATTCATATTATTCAGTGTTATTAACAAGGACCATAACAATTTCATCAAGAGTCATCCTTGATTTTTAGGGTGCATTTTGTTTAACTTGAAAGGATGGCAACACTTGTTGAGATTGGCAATTAAGAGCATTGTGAACCAATTGTTGATTGCCATAACTAGTCAAGATGATTTTTTTGTTTAGGATTGTAAATGTTTAACTAATCCCAACAAGTTTTATGCTTGAAGAAACTACATGGAATTTCATTAGACGCTTATATGCATCTTCAACTACAAAACCATAAAAATTTGGCAATAGATGAATTAAACTATATTGAACTTAAAAACACAACTAACATTAGGATATTCTATGCAAAAAAGTTGATGGTTTAGATTAAGGGCTACTAGCTCCTTAAGAGTTTGGTTGTTATTATTTGCATTTGTAGTCATGATTTTTGTCTTTATGTCACTTGTTAAGCTTGATGATAATGTAAAGTTGGATGTGAGTGTAAGTCCTAATAAAGGTCAAAACATTATTTTCTTGTTGGCTCGTATTTTACCATGCTTTCAATCAAACTCTTTATTAGACATACAAGCCTATAACACAAGTTACATAGGATAATGGTCACAAGAAAACAAATTAATTAAAGAATAAAAAATTTGGTGTTAAATACATCAAAATTACTTTAAATCACTCAGTTAATAGGTTTGTAATTAAGGTGAGTAAAGGTTGAATCCACAAAGATTAAGTTTTGAATAATTAGTTAACTTAACTTAGTCCTATGGAGTTCACATAAATAAGAGAGTGAAAGGCAAGGAATTTGGTTTTAATTTAACTAATAAAAATCAAATAGAAAACTAATTACAACTAAAATCAATAGATGAACACACCTTTAACAATAAGGATATTTACACCATTAGATTCTCACATTAATTAATGATACTCAAGATCATCATTTCTTTAATTGAATATGTGGCTTAGAACAATGATAAGCTTTATTATTCTAAATCTTTTCTTAACACATTGTTAATTGAGACAAAAACTTTAATTAATCTCTTATTAGTTAAACTACCTAAGCCAAGCTCTCTAGATATAATTTATTGATAGTATTAAGATAAGGGAGATAACCAAATTTAAATAAGAAATTCACAAGCTAATTTGTTTAATTTTAAACTGTGTTCTCCATTAAAATTAGATACAAAGTTGACCATAATTATTAATTTCTATTTGGTACTTAATATTATAATTAAATAATATAATCACAAACAATTATAATTGAAGAACAAGAGAATTAAAAGTAAAGAGTTAGATTATAAATAAAAAATAATATGTCTCACCATGCTTTCTCCAATGAGTTCAATCTTATAACCCAAAATAAAATCCCAACCTTACATATCATAGGCCTGTATAACAAAGAAGAAATGAGATGTCTATGTATGTATGTGTTTTTGAGATCATCATTTCTCTAAGGATAGAAAAAATAACTTAGAGAATGATAGACAATTCCTTTTTAGAACCAACTTATTTGAAAAACAACTCCTAATTTGATTAGAATAGCCTTAACTAACCTATAAATTGGATTAAAGGCATATATTCATGGCCCAATGCTTCTTGGATCTCTACAAATAAGGCCATTCTAGAAAGCTCAAGTTGATTTCAATTCTTATGAAGGCCCTCAAATCCTTTTAATGTAAACTTCCTAAAATAACCTCTATTGGTTAGATTTTCTTAAAATTGCATCATTAAACTTCCAAATTGCTCCAATTCATTAGGACGTTTCCTAAAACATAAAATTAACTCAAATAAGTACACTTAAGACAAAAATACCCTAAATAGGTTAAGTATAAGAAAATAAATATATTGCACATAAAATACTTATAAACTTTTTCACTAATAAGGTTTTTTTCTTTCATTGCAAGTAGTTTTTCAAGCAAAATGTTCATGAAACTAAATTTTGTGTCTATAGTGAACATTAGAATTATAGCGACAAACATATTAATATATCTATACATCTTTGGTAGTCTTAATCCATTAAATTCTATGAAACTTAGGAATCATTAATTTTAATTAGCTTTTCTTATATGTTTGAAAGGTTAATTAGCGAAAAGATAACTGTCATCCTTGGTTTAACTTTTGAAAGATGAAATTGTAACTTTATTTCTTACAAATAATACTTCTACTTTCACTATAAGAACACAATGACAAAATAATCATGATATTAACTTTCATGTTTATACCAAATATTATATCATTGTGACAAACACGTCAATACACCACTGATAATTTGGATCTATCGAAGTCCATTAAATATAAGAAATATTGTTCCTTGTTATTGTTGTTCCCATAGCCTTGTATGAGTTGCAATTGTTGTCAACTAAGTTTAAGTGTGCAAGAAAGTAAAGCCACATGGAAGGGTAAGAAAGTAAATCCATCGTGTAAGAGCAAGAATGTAAATCCGCCACGTAAGCCCTATTAGGGTTTCATGGAAGAGAGTATATAAAGGCCTTGGAAGACAAAGCTAAGGGTGGGTCGACAATTCAACCATTCAGAAAACCTATACAACCAGCCAACCAAAGAGACAATCAAGAGAAAACCCTACCCTACATGGAAAACAGCATAAACAGCTAAGGTGGATGATCGGCCAAATAAAAAACAAGGGAGGAATGGCTGGACAGCAAGAGATGGTGGATAACAAATCACAAATCAGAAAAGGTAGAACAGCAAAACACAAAACAACACACCAAAGCCAAAGAGTGAACAGCAAAACCTCCACTAGCTGAAAGAGAGAGGACGTCCAGCCAACCATTTGGCCAACATAAAGAGCAACTGTCCAAAGAGAGAAACCGGCCAACACAAGCTAAACGACAAAGCAATCAACCAGCAAAAGAGGTGTGGATGGCAAGGAGGAGAACGGCAATAAGGAGAGCATGGTCACAGCACACCAACGGCAAGTGATACCTTGGTGAACACAGGTTAGACAGCAAGAGTGAACACATGGCAAACCAAGGGAGACCTTGGACAGCAAGGAAAACTTGGCAACTGCTGGAAGGAAATTGTGTGACTCACGGTAAGAGGAGAGGCAAATGCACCAGTGGTAAGAGAGGAGACAACACACAGTCTGTAAGGGAAGAGAGGAGAAACCATGAAAGAGGAGACCACTGGGAGAGCAAACCAAGATGCCCGGAGGTATGAAATAGATAAGGGCAAACCAGAAACATGCGTAAGGCATGTGACTAGCAAGGCATGCAAACTAGAAATGGACATAAGTTTTGAAACCAGCAAAGCGTGCAAACCAGAAATGTGCGTGAGACGTGAAACACCAAACCAGAAACATGAGGCAAGCTGTGAGACATGGAATATCAAATTAGAAACGTGAGGTGTACCATGAGATGGTGAAAGCTAGAGCTATGTGAGTCAACCTAAAGAAGGAATTCGGTGAAGCATTGAAAGAACTTAACATATTTCCAGATTTCTTCAAGAGTGGTTAGAGAACGTTGTGGTGAACTTCTAAGTGGCAGTGAAGTAGCCATTCAATTCAACAGAGGCAAGACAACCTAGAAGAAGGGTAGACACAGTAAGTGACACTCTTTGTATTGTACTTGCTTAGTATTTGCAATTGTGAAAGGAGCAGAGGATTAAGACATCCATTGTAACTCATATTCTCAAGTATAGTGGATTGTCTCAGTAGAGGGAGAGTCCCTACCACCATGGATGTAAGCGACGTTAACGGAATGACGTAAATCTCGTATGTCCTTACTTTGAATTTACGTTTTGTATTTTGAATTGAGTTGTGTGAACGCAGCAAAAGTATCAGCCAACCCTTAACCTAATGAAGACCTAATAGGCAAAGTGTTTGAAAGGTGACTTTGGAGACTATTATGATTGGTAGGTAGCAATAGATCTATCTTAGTCGAATCTAAGAAAGAGTTCGCTTTTAAGAAAATGTTGAAGTTGTTCAGATATCTGCGAATTGTGGTGATATTGATTCATCCCCTCTCAGTATCACAAACTAGTAGATCCTAGGGTGAAGTTGGGAACTTCAATTTTATCAGAGCCAGGTTCACTAGTTTGAAGCTTAACAGCTTAGTGTACTAGTTTGAAGGGTTTCAAAAGTTTTAACTAGTTTAGCATACCGAGAAATGGATATCGGTACTAGCACCAGCACCAGCACTACTTACAGCAAAAAGGTTCCAATCTTCAACGAAACCAACTACCATATGTGGAGAGCGAGAATGCAGGTGGTATTTGCAACCATGGGCATGAACGTGGTGAAATCCATACAAAAGTGTTATGTGGCCCCAAAAGAAGGTAAAGACCTAAGTCCAGAGGAATTAAGGCAGTTTGAGATAAATGGGAAGGCCTTAAACATCATCATTTTAGCATTGATAGATGCTAAGTATGTTGAAGTTATGGACTGCAAATCTACTTAGGAGATATAGGACAGATTGCAGAAAGTTTATGAAGGTGATGGCAAAATGAAGGAGGCCAAGCTTCAAGTTTTCAAGGAGAGATATGAATCTCTCATAATGCAAAAAAATGAGATAGTCCAGGAGTTCTTCACCAGAGTTATTGATGTTGTTAACAATTTGAGAAGTCATGGGAAGAATAAGAAGGACTCTTCTATTGTGAAGAAAATTCTAAGAATTTTGCCTGAGAGGTTTGCCTCAAAGGTAACAACCATAAAGGAGAATATAGATCTCAATTCTATGTCTATGCATGATCTCCAGTGCAATCTTATTGCATATAAGATGAGGATAAAGTCAATAGAGCTAAACATTGAAGGTATCAAAGGAGGCAGCTTTCAAAGCTATGAAATACTTGAAGATAAAAGAAGAGGAAGAATCATCTAATGAGGATGATGATGATGATGAGGAAGAACATGAAGGTGAAGTGTTGGCATACTTCACAAGGAAGTTTGAAAAGGGGTCTAAGAAGGGAAAAGGACAGTTGTCCTTGAGATGTTATCATTGTGGACAGACTGGACACTTTGCTTCTTAGTGCAAAGTGAAAATTAATGATGAAGATAAGGATGGTAATGATAAGCTAAATTCAAAATGGAGAAGACCATCATTCAAATCAAAGAAGCCCAACAAGAAGACTGCCAACCCACAGAAGAAGAAGAGAGGCTCATTTAAGAGTTATGTGAGTTAGATAAAAAAAAGCTGATGAGGAGGAAGATAAAGACTCATCAGATGAGCATGCCTTTATGGCATCAACTCAATATGGTAGTTCAACCTTTGAAGAGGGAAAAGAGGTTGATGAAGAAGAAATAGATCTTGAAGCTGAGTTGGAAGCAGCTTTAAAGGAGATAATTAAAAGGAGCAGAACCATAAGAAGGTTGGAGGCTCACATAAAACAAGTTGAATCAAAGTCTAAGGAAGTAGAAAGTCAAAAAGATGAAATAAGGGCCGAATATATTGACTTGAAGAGAAGATTTGAAGAATAGATCAAAATATATGAAGAAATTACAATAGAGCTTGGCTTAAGGGCTTTAAAAATTGAAGAAATGGAGAAAGAGTTACTGAGACTTCAGTAACAACTTAAAAGGAGTGAAAAGAACTTATAGCAGCTTGAAATGATAGGAGAAACAAGTTCTGCAAGTGAAAAGAAGAATGAAGAGAAAGCGTAGCAATTTGAGGCTACATTGCCTAAAGATAATAAGAATTTTCCACGGAATTTGAAAGAGAAGGTTGTGACTCAAGAGAAGATAGTTGAGAATAAAGAAGATTTGAAGAAGCAAACTACGGTAGTGAACAAAAATGAAGAAAAAAGGTTAGCCAGTAGAGGGCTACGACTAAAAAAAAGAAGGAGAATAAGGTGACTGAAATGAAAGTCACACAAGCAAAGAAGCCAACAACTTTGTCTACACAACAAGTAATGAATAGAAGAAAACAAGCTATGAGTAGACCCAAGAAGAGGCAGTTTCAAGGTCACTATCTTTATTGTGGAGTTTGGGGTCATAAGGCAAGTAACTGCTAGTGGAGAAGGCCAATATATGTTTCCAACTTGAGAAGATACAACACTGCATATAAGGGGAGACAATACAAAATTTAGAAGAGAACACCTGTCATAAGTTCTTGCACATACTATGAGAAGCAAGGACATACTGACAAGGATTGTTGGTGGAAGCCCAAACCAGTGGTTTCAAAGAATAACATTGCTATAATGGCAGACTTTGAACAGTGTGAAAGGTGTGGGTAGGATGGCCATAATGTCAAGAGATGCATGATGCTTCTCCTTGAGCAAGAGAAGGCATTCAATGGCCCAATGAAAATAAGCAGTGCAGTCAAAGCTAAGATAAAGGAGAAAGCTATCTTTGAGCTAGTTCAAAAGAAGGAATATAAAGCTAAAAGGGAGGTGGCTAATATAGCTGAAATCGCACTCAAAGCTGACTACAAGGATAAGTAGTGGATGCATATCACACATGACGATAGACAAGAGTAAATTGTTAAAGCTAAACAAGTCAAGAGAAGGTAGAGTCAAGTTTGGCAATGATGATTCACACAACATAAATGGTCAGGGTTCAGTAAACGTTGGAAGAGGAAAGTTGAAAGATGTTCTGCACGTTGAAGGACTCAGATATAATCTAACACCTATCAGCCAACTATGTAATGAAGACCATAAGGTAATATTCACAAAAATAGGTTGCCAGGTAAAGAGTAAATAAGGCAATACTGTTACAGATAGAAAGAGAACAATTGGAAATTTGTATGTGATTGATAAGGACAAGACAAACAACTGTTTACTTACAAAAGAAGAAGAAAATCAACTATGGCATAGGAGGCTGGGACACTTAACATAGAAGAACATGAGGAAGCTGACCACTACTCATGCAATCAGAGACATTCCCGACCTCAGGAGAGAGAGAGAGAGTATGTTTGCTCAACATGCTCTAAAGGAAAGCATGCCAAAAAGCAATATAAGACCAAAGAGTTCAGTTCTGAAGCAGTGCTTGACATTGTGCATACTATTTTGTGTGGGCCAATTAGAACAAAATGGTTGAATGGTGAGAGGTACTTCATCTTGTTTGTTGATGATTATTCGAGAGGGACCTACATTATGCACCTTAAACACAAGTCAGAAGCTCTAAATTGCTTCAAGAGATATAGAAGATTGGCTGAAAATGAGAGTGGAAGGAAGATCAAAGTATTGAGGTCAGATCAAGCCACTAAATTTATAAATAAAGCTTTTGAAGATCAGCTTGAGAAGTAAGAACACCTCGACAGAACGAGGTGGTAGAGAGGAAAAATAAAGCTGTGGTTGAAATGGCAAGAACTCTACTGTTGGAATCCAAGTTTCACACAAGATTTTGAACAGAAGTAACATTTACAGCAGTGCACTTACTGAATAGAGTTCTACTAAGGCCCAATACTAATAACACTCCATATGAGCTATAAAGTGGAAAGAAGACAACAATCAGGTATCTCAAAATCTTTGGTAGCCCATGTTTTGTGAAGAACAAGGAGCAAAACTTGGGAAAATTCAATGTTAGGTCTAATGAAGGCATCTTTATTGGATACTCAACAAAGGCAAAAGGTTATAAACTTTTCCTACATAAGTTGGGAAAAGTGATCACGTCCAATGATATAAGAATAGATAAGAACTGGAAAATAATGTAGAATGGAGAAGCTGAGGACAATGAAGAAGATAACTTTAATGTAGATGAAGAAGCAGACCAACCTAAAGAAAAGGAACAAGAAGTAAGTTCATACTCAGAGCAGAGTGAGTCTGAAGATGAAGAAAGATGTCTTCTTGCAACTAAGACTATGCAAGAAATAAGGACAAAGAAAACGTGGACTAGTGCTCATTAAGGAAATTAGATCATAGGTGACCCATCAGTAGGAGTTACAATAACAAAAAAATTGTGGAAGCTACTGTTTTACTCCCACAAGTTGAACCTAAATCTATTGAAGAGGCTATATAAGACAAAGCCTAGGTCAAAGCTATCAATGATGAGTTGGATCAAATTGAGAAGAATGATACATGGGAGCTAGTTCCAAGACCCACTAATAAGAATGTTATAGGAACAAAATGGGTGTTTAGGAATAAACACAATGAAGATGCCAAGGTGGTGAGGAACAAGGCCAGGTTGGTTTGCAAAGGCTACACTCAGATAGAAGGAGCAGATGTTGATGAAACTTTTGCACCAGTGGCAAGGTTAGAAACTATTAGAATGTTCCTAGCTTTGGTAGCACCTGAGAGGTATAAAGTTTATTAGATGGATATGAAATTAGCCTTTCTGAATGGGTCCTGAAAGAAGAAGTGTATATTGACAACCCGATGGAGTACAAATCAATGAGGATGAGACATACGTGTGCAAGCTGAAGAAATCCTTGTATGGTCTTAAACAAGCCCCAAGGGCATGGTACAACAAGCTAGATGCGTATTTGAGAAGGTTGAACTTCAAAAGAGGAACTATTGATAATAACCTATATGTGTTCAACTCAGAGAAAGGCCAGTTGATAACCATAGTATATGTAGACGACATCATCTTTGGAGGGGATCACTCTGAGTTATGCCAAGATGCTGCACAGAAGATGAGTAAGGAATTTGAGATGTCATTGATTAAAGAAATGACTTACTTTCTTGGATTACAGATAAAACAATGTAAAGAAGGTATTTTTATTTCTCAGATGAAATATGCCAAAGAGATGCTAAAAAAGTTTGGCATGGAGGATAACAGACCTATTAGTACCCCTATGACAGTGGGTTGCAAGATAACAAAAGATTAGGAGGGAAGGAGTACAAGCCCTACAGAGTATAGGAAGATGATAGGGAGCCTTTTATACCTTATAACATCAAGGCTTGATCTTATGCAAGCTGTGTGTGTTACCAGTAGATTCCAAGCTGATCTTAAGGAATCTCATGTGTTGACAGTGAAAAGAATCTTAAGATACCTTAAAGGGACACTAGAAATGGGTTTGTGGTATCCAGCTATGGATTCTGTAAAACTACGAGCATACACTAATACAGACTAGGCAGGAAGTATAGATGACAAAAAATCAACTAGCAGCTGCAGCATCTACTTGGGTTCAAAGTGTGTTGCATTGTTAAGTAGAAAGCAAAATAGTGTTGCTTTAAACATAGCTGAGGCTGAGTATATGGTTGCTTGTGCAGCATCTACTCAGGTGATATGGATGCAAAGACAATTAGCAGACTTGGGTGTTGAAGTAAAATTACCAGTGAGTGTACTTTGTGATAATCAAAGTGCTATTGATCTCAACAAGAATCCAGTTCAACATTCGAGGAGCGAGCATATTGACATCCGGTATCACTTCATCAAAGTTCAAATGGAACAGGGTACAATTCAATTGGAGTATATTGGCACTAAAGATCAAATTTCAGATAATCTAACTAAACCTCTGTCCACAGAACTGTTTGAAAAGCACAAATTGAGTCTATCTGTGCAAATGCTTCCTCAAGCCTGAAGTTTAGGTGAATCCTCCATCTCTATTTTGCGAGTTTTTTATATTTGTAATTAGTTGGCAAAGGGGGAGAGAAGCAATAGTGCAGGGGGAGTGCATATTTAAGGGGAGTTGAAATTGCTGCATAATGGCTTTTGTTGTAAGTATTGCCAACAATTACAAAGGGGGAGATTGTTGTTCCCACAACCTTGTATGGGTTGTAATTGTTGTCAACTAGGTTTAAGTGTACAAGAAAGTAAAGACCTTGGAAGAATGTAAGGGCAAGAATGTAAATCTGCCATGTAAGCCCAATTAGGGTTTCATGGAAGAGAGTATATAAAGACCTTGGAAGACAAAGCTATGGGTGGGTCAACAATTCAACCATTCTGAAAACCTATACAACTGGCCAATCAAAGAGACAATCAAGAAAAATCCCTACCCTACACAGAAAAGCAGCATAAAAGGCAAAGGTAGGTGATCAGCCAAATAGAAAACAAGGAAGGAAAAGCTAGACAACAAGAGAGGGTGGACGGCAAATCACGAATCAGAAATGGTGGAATGGCTAAACTCAAAACAGCACTCCAAAACCAAAGAGTGAACGGGTAAAACCACCATTGGCTGAAAGAGAGAGGATGTACAACCAACCATTTGGCCAACACAAAGAGAAATTGTCCAAAGAGAGAAACTAGCCAACATAAGCTAAACGGCAAAGCAATCAACCAGCAAAAGAGGTGTGGAAGACAAGGAGGAGAATGGCCCAAGGCAAGGTGAACGACAATAAGGAGAGCATGGTCACAACACACCAACGGCAATGAGACCTTGGTGAGTCAAAACCCTAGAACAAGGAAGAGTAAACACTGGACAGCAAGAGTGAACACACAGCAAACCAAGGGAGACCTTGGATAGCAAGGGAATTAGGGCAATGGCTAGAAGGAAATCGTGTGACTCACGGTAAGAGGAGAGTCAAAGACACCAGTGGTAAGAGATGAGATAACACAACATCCATAAGAGAAGAGAGGAGAAACCGTGAAAGAGAAGACCATCGAGAGAGCAAACCATGCTGCCCAGAGGTATGAAACAAACAAGGGCAAACCAGAAACGTGTATGAGGCATGTGACCAGCAAGGTGAGCAAACCAAAAACGTACGTGAGTCGTGAAACCAGCAAAGCATGCAACCAAAAACATGCATGAGATGTGAAACGTCAAACCAGACACGTGAGGCAGGCCAAGAGACATGGAATGACAAATCAGAAACGTGAGGTGAACCATGAGATGTTGAAAGCAAGAGCTGTGTGAGACAACCTAAAGAAGGAATTTGGCAAAGCATTGAAAAAACTCAATGTATTTCTAGATTCTTCAAGAGAGGTTAGAAAGTGTTGTGGTGAACTTCTAAGCGGTAGTGAAGCAGCCATTCAATTCAACAAAGGCAAGACAAGCTAAAAGAAGGGTAGACACAGTAAGTGACACTCTTTGTATTGTACTTCCTTAGTATTTGCAATAGTAAAAGGAGCAGAGGATTAAGACATCTATTGTAATTGGTATTCTCAAGTATAGTGGATTGTCTCGGTAGTGAGAGAGTCCCTACCACCGTTGATGTACATCACGTTGACGGAACCATATAAATCTCGTGTGTCCTTACTTTGAATTTACATTCTGTGTTTTGAATTGAGTTTTGTGAACGTAGCAAAACTATTAACCAGCCCATAACCTAACGAAGACCTAATAGGCAAGGTGTCTGAAAGGTGACTTTGGGGACTATTGTGATTAGTAGGTAGCAATAGATCTACCTTAGTAGAATCAGAGAAAAAGTTCACTTTTAAGAAGAGGTTGAAGTTGTTCACATATCTATAAATTGTGGTGATATTGATTCATGCCCCCTCTCAGTATCACAAACTAGTTGATCCTAGGGTGATGTTGGGAACTTCAGTTAACTTACCTTATAATAAGACTTTCACTTCATTTCTTGCTATTCAAGATCTTGATTAAATCCACTAAAGCATGTTAATACACCTTTGGTAGCTTAAATATACTAAAATCTGTCAAGCATAAGAGTTATTGACTGATGGAGAACGAGTTGCTTAGCAAGTGCAACAAAGCACGCATTCTAAGATCCTTTGCAAGGAATTAATGGTCCAATGACTAAGGTCAAGACAAAAAGGATGAAAGAGGTTTTATAAGACTTAATCATGGTGATGCATAGGAAAAAGGATACACTAAGAGATCCTAAGGTTATTTCAGAATTTTCTAATGCTACATTAAGGATAATCACTTATCTTTATGTGCAAGATGATGGACAAAGCTTAGAACTTGAAAAGCAAAGCTGGAACCCATGAAATAAGTCTGAACCACGTGACCAAGTAAATAATAGTGTTGATCCGCATGCTAAGTTATATTAAAGGGCTTATTTTTGTTTTAGGTTGCTAGATTTTAAGTGAAGGCTGAATATACATGTAAAAAGGCTTAACTTCTTGTTTATTTGTACTTGTAGGTTCAACTAAGTCTTGATGTATTAGCTAGAGTTTTTACTTTGACTTTTATGGCTAATTATCATTATTTTAGGATCCCTGCAACAAGGTAGATTTGTATTTCTTAATTAAAGAGATCCCTTGTAATTAAGGTCTTTTTTATATGGGTATGACAAAAAACACCTTTTCCTTAGAGGATTGTGATATATATATGCTCATATAAAGGTTACAACTATGTAAAACAGAAATAATAATATTAAAGTATTTTCAACAAGCTTTGCTTTTCTTTCCTATATTCTCAGTAGAAGACATTACTTTGACTTATCAAAGGAGTGATTAACCTTTGTGGTGTTTTAAGATTAGAGTTTTTAGGATTTAGTTTCCTTAAGGTTTGGAATTGATCAATTTAACTTGTTTTTTAACTTTCTAGGGTGTATATAACAATTTGATTCAAGGATTCTTAAGGTAAGTTGCCTAATGAGTTCTTTATCATTAATCTTGATTAATTTTTCTTACTTAGTTTGAAGAATTCATTACCAAGAAGATAAGACTGTTACTTCATATCTTGTTAACAATACTTATCCTCTCTTTAAAAAGATTCATTTACACAAGATCATTATATTAAATTTTCTCTTTACATTGTATGTTAGATTCATTATGACAAATATGACAATATATATTTAACAATTTGAATCCTTCAAAGTCGATGAAACATAGGAGTTATTGATCCTAATTTGCTTTTCGTATAGTGTTTACAATGTTTGAATGGTTTAGCGTGTTCCAGCTAAACGTGGGAAGTCCAAGGCCCCAACCAAGGAGCCTATGGAGTCTCGTGTGGCTTTAAGACTACACTTCATTTCTTGCTAAAAAGCATTCCTCTTTCATTACAAAGAATTATTCATATAAAATAATTATCAAATTGACTTTTGCATATGCATTAAACATAATTTTCATTGGAATAGGTATGCCCTTACACATATGGTACTCTTAATTCATTAATTCTCTTGATCTTGATTAGCTTACCTTATCGAATTGAGGCCATTTATTTATTTCCTAAAAATAAAACTTCTTCTATTATAAGGACTAATTCACATAGAATAATTATGAAATTAACTATTGTTCCCACAGCTTTGTATGAGTTGTAATTGTTGTCAACTAGGTTTAATTGTGCAAGAAAGTAAAGCCACATGGAAGGGTAAGAAGGTAAATCCACATGGAAGGGTAAGAAGGTAAATCCACATGGAAGGGCAATAAAGTAAATTCACATGGAAGGGCAATAAAGTAAATTCATTGCTTAAGCCCTATTAGGGTTTCATGGAGTAGAGTATATATAATGGTCTTGGAAGACAAAGAACAAGGTGTCGGCAATATTGAGCATTCAGCAAAACCTAGACAACCGACCAACCAAAGAGAACACCAAACCCTATACAGAAGAACACAACTTGCAAAAGAAAAGAGTAGTCAAAATTGAACAGTGTCATCGAAAATTAAACAGTGTTGTCAGAAATTGAACACTGTATCTGACAGGGCAAAACCTATAGAGAGAAATCATCAAACACTTGGAAGAGAGAGAGAAAATGGTAGCTATCGATGGGAAGGAGAGAGATAGTTGACGATTGGGTTGAACGAAGAACAAAGGTGGACGACTGAAACAATTGAGCAGTCGTCGAGATGTTTAAAAAGGGGTCTAAGAATGGAAAAGGACAATTGTCTCTAAGATGTTATCATTTTGGGCAGACTGGACACTTTGCTTCTCAATGCAAAGTGAAACTTAATGATAAAGATGATGATGGTGATGAAGATGAGGATGGTGATGATGAGCCCAATTCAAAATGGAGAAGACCATCATTCAAATCAAAGAAGTCTAGCAAGAAGACTGCCAACCCACAGAAGAAGAAAAGAGTCTCATTTAAGAGTTATGTGAGTCAGATAAAAGAAACCAATGAGAAGGAAGATGAAGAATCATCAGATGAGTATGCCTTCATGGCATCAGCTAAAGGTGGTAGTTTAACCTCTGAAGAGGAAGAGGAGGTTGATGAAGAAGAGCTAGATCTTGAAGCTGAGTTGCAAGCAGCTTCAAAGGAGATAATCAGAAGGGGTAGAACCACAAGAAGGTTGGAAGCCCATATAAAACAAGTTAAAGCTAAGTCTGAGGAAGTTGAAAGTCAAAAGGATGAAATAAGGGTTGAGCATATTGACTTGAAGAGAAGATTTGAAAAACAAATCAAGATATGTGAAGACCTTACAATCAACCTTGGTTCAAGGGCTTCAAAAATTGAAGGAATGGAGAAAGAGTTACTGAGACTTCAGCAACAACTCAAAAGTAGTGAAGAGAACTTGCAGAAGTTTGAAATGATAAGTGAAACAAGTTATGCAAAAGGAAAGAAGAATGAAGAGCTATTGACTAAAGGTAATAAGAATATGCCACAAAAGTTGAAAGAAAAGGTTGTGACTCAGGCAAAGATAGTGGAGAATAAAGAAGATCTGTAGAAGCAACCTAGTGTGGCAAACAAAAATGGAGAAAAGAAAGTCAACCAACAGAGGGCTATAACTAAACAGAAGAAGGAGAAGAAGGTGACTGAAATGAAAGTCACTCAAGCAAAGAAGCCAGCTACTTTGCCTGCACAACAAGTAATGAACAGAAGAAGACAAGCTACGATCAGACCCAAGAAGAGGCAGTTTCAAGATCATTGCCTTTATTGTGGAGTTTGGTGTCATAAGGCAATTAACTGCTAGTGGAAAAGGCCAATATATGTCTCCAACTTGAGAAGATATGATGTTGCATACAGGGGGAGACAATACAGAATCTACAAGAGAACACCTGTTGTGAGTTCTTGCCCATACTGTAAAAGGCAAGGACACATTGACAAGGATTGTTGGTGGAGGCCCAAACCAGTGATTTCAAAGAATAAGTTTGCTATATTGGAAGACTTGGAGCAGTGTGAAAGGTGCAGGTAGGATGGCTATAATCCCAAGAGATGCATGACACTCCCTAAACAACAGAAAGCACTCAATGGCACAGTGAAAACAAGCAGTGCAACCAAAGCTGAGAAAAAGGACAAAGCTATCTTCTAGCCAGTTCAAAAAAAGGAATATAAAGCTAAAAGGGAGGTGGCTAATATAGCTAAAATTGCACTCAAAGCTGACTACAAGGATAAGCAGTGGATCCTTGATAGTGGATCCTTGATAGTGGATGCACTTCACACATGACGGGAGACAAGAGTAAATTGTTAAAACTAAACAAGTTAAGAGAAGCCAAAGTCAAGTTTGGTAATGATGATTCACTCATCATCAGTGGTCTAAGGTCAATAAACATTGGAAGAGTAAAGGTAAAAGATGTTCTGTACATTGAAGGACTTAGATATAATCTAGCATCTGTCAGCAAACTATGCAATGTAGACCATAAGGTAATATTCATAAAAAAAAGTTGCCAACTAAAGAGTAAAGAAGGCAATACTGTTGCAGCTAGGAAGAGAACAACTAGAAATTTGTATGTGATTAATGAAGAAAGAGATCCTCTTGCAACTAAGACTGTGCAAGAAAGAAAGCCAAAGAAAACGTGGATCAGTGCTCATTAAGAAAATCAAATCACAGGTGACTCATCAGCAGGAGTTACAACAAGAAGAAGAATTGTAGGAGCTACTGCTTTACTCCCACAAGTGGAACATAAATCTGTTGAAGAGGCCACACAAGATCTAACTAAATCTCTGTCCACAGAGCTATTTGAAAAGCATAGAATGAGTCTATCTATGCAAATGCCTTCTCAAGCCTGAAAATCAGGTGAATCCTCCATCTCTATTTTGCGAGTTTTTCAAATTTGTAATTGGTTGGCAAAGAGGGAGAGAAGCAGTAGTGCAGGGGGAGTTGTTAAGAAAGGGGGAGTTGAAACCGCTGCATAGTGGCTTTTTTATGAGTGTTGCCAATAATTACAAAGGGGTAGATTGTTGTTCCCATAGCCTTGTATGGGTTGTAATTGTTGTTAACTAGGTTTAAGTATGCAAGAAAGTAAAGCCACATAGAAGGGTAAGAACGTAAATCCACATGGAAGGACAAGAACGTAAATTCATCGCATAAGCCCTATTAGGGTTTTATGGAGTACAGTATATAATGGTCTTAGAAGACAAAGAACAAGGTGTTGACAATATTGAGCATTCAGCAAAACCTAGATAACTGACCAACCAAAGAGAGCACCAAACCCTACACAGAAGAACACCACTTGCAAAAGAAAAAAGTAGTCGAAATTGAACAGTATTGTCAGAATTGAACATTGTCATCGAAAATTGAACACTGTATCTGGTAGGGCAAAACCTAGAGAGAGAAACTGTCAAACACTTGGAAGAGAGGGAGAAAACGATAGTTGTTGACGGGAAGGAGAGAGACGGTCAATAATCGGGTTGAATGAAGAACAAAGGTGTATGGCCGAAACAATTGAGGAGCCGTTGATGCGAAGGAGAAGAAAATGCAGCCATCATCATTGGAAAATTGAGCAAAAACGGCAAATACGTTGAGAGAGAAGGAGGTGGCCGAAGGGGGGCTGAATGTTGAATGTAAAATGGCCGAAAGGCGACTGAGGAAGGTGATGAGAGAGTGAAAAACGAGACCATCAGAGTGAAAAACCCGACAAAGAGAAGTGAAACTCGACAGCCAAATTGGAGCAGACTGGCAGAAGGAGAGAAACCTGTGAGGAACAACACACCACCGGCACACCAGCGATCTGTGAGGAGACAACACGGTAGTGAGAGAAATAAACGGTCGGAAAAATGGAGAAACGGGTCGACGAGAGAGAAAACATCCATATTGTCTGTTAGGCAAGGTGTTTGAAAGGTGACTTTGGAGACGATTGTGATTAGTAGGTAGCAATAGATCTACCTTAGTCGAGTCTGAGAAAGAGTTCGCTTTAAAGAAGAGGTTGAAGTTATTCACTTACCTACAAATTACGAATTGTGGTGATACTGCTTCACCTCCCCTCTTAGTATCACAAACTAGTAGATCCTAGGGAGAAGTTAGGAACTTCATTAACTATTGCCTCTATAGTAATGATTTTGTTTGTTTCAACAAGTATATCCATACACCTTTGGTAGTTTGACTCCTTTATTTAATGTTATTGATCTTAATTAGCTCTTTTTTTTAAAAAAAAAAGCACAATTTGAATGGTTTATGCCTAAAAGATAAGATTATTACTTCATTCTTATTAGTAATGCTTTCCTATCATTAGAACAAATTACTCACACAAAATGATTATGAAATTAATCTTTTTGTTTACAGAAAGCATTAGATTTATCATCACAATCACTTATCTTTATGTGAAAGAGAATAGATAAAGCTTATAACTTGAATAACAAAACTTGGAGCTCATGATACAAGTCCAAACTACATGACCAAGTTAAGTAAAGACTTGATTTGCATGCTAAGTTGTGTTAAAGGGTCTAATTTTGTTTTGGGTTGCTGGATTTTAAGTTAAAGCTGAATTACGTGTAATAAAAGGTTTAACTTCTTAGATTGATTTAGACTTGTAAAGTAAGCTAAGTCTTGATATATTAGTTAGCACTTTACTTTGACTTTTATGCCTATCTATCATTAATTGCAGTCTTTTTTAAGAATTCCTAATCAAAGCATATTTGTATTTCTTAGGATTCTTAATCAAAGTAGATTTCTATTCCTTAATTAGAGGGATCTCTTATAATTAAGGTTTTTCCTACATAGTTATGTTAAGAAACATCTCTTCCTTATAGGATTATAATATTTACTTGCCTATATAAAGGGTACAATTATGTAAAATATAATAATAAGATTAAGGTATTTTTTAGCAAGCTTTGCTTTACTTTCTCGTGTTATTGGAAGAATACTATGTCTTAATTTATCAAAGGAGTGATCAACCTTTGTAGCATCTTAAGATTAGGGTTTTAAGACTTAGTTTCCTCAAGGTTCTAATTTGATCAACTCAACTTGTTTCCTAACCTTTTGGGGTGTGCATAACAAATTGATTCAAGGATTCCTAGGGCTAGTTCCCTAGTGGATTCTTTATCAAATTCTCACTCCAATTATATGTAAACAAAACCGAATGTCAATGTTGGTATAAGATCATTCTAACATTAGTTAAAGGGTTAGAGTTTTTACCCAACAATTTTAAAACAATTGAACCAATATATGTAAGTATAAAAGTTTAGAATTAGTTCTAAAAGAACTAGAGTAGTTCATTCACTTATAAACAAATTTTGCCTTTTCCAACCATCCTTTTTTTTTTTCCTTTTTATATGCTAACCACCAAAAACCCTAATTGCTAAGACAAGCTTACTAATGAAATTTGTCCTCACTACATAATAATAAAAACACATGAAAATAACCCATTTAGATGCTGAAATTCGTCCAACCCACTACATAATAATAAAAACCCATGAAAATAATCCATTCAAATGCCCAAACATGGGCTGTCAGCTCCAACTTCCTTCCCATGGTCATGGTTATCATATTCCTCCACATATGACACATTTGCAAGCCTTAGTGAAAGCTCCATCATCCTTAATTTGTGCCTAGCAATTTCTTGTAAGTAAACATTGTACAACAAGTTGTTAAGTGTTTCCTTTATTTTTTTTTGACCTTGCCCTTGTCATTGGTCATCTAAGGTTATGTAATGCATTAACTCTCTTATGTCCTTATTTATCATAGTATTCTACACCTTTAGTGCCTTAAGTAAGCTTTTGTAGCCTTCGGTACAAATCCCTATAATAGTGATAAAGAATAAACCCCCTTATTATAGTAGCCTTTATTGCATCCCAATAGGCCACTCATGATTTCTTCTCCTAGTACAAATAAGTTGATCCCACCAAATAAAAGAATAATTAATAAACTCTATGGTTGCATATTTTACCTTTTTTTTCTTTTTAGAGTAGTTGTGGCAATCGAAGACCAACTCATCCTTCTTCTTTCATTCTAGGAAGACTTCAGAATGGTTTTTCCTTGGAACTGAGGAATTTTCATTTTAGTGTTACCCAAACCACAGACTTATCTTTCCCACCACCTTCCAAAGTTTCCATCTCCTCTATTAAACCTATATCTTCCACTCCTTTTGCATCTCATACTTCTACCCTTGTTAAAATTTGAAGGTTATTCTTCATTAGCATCATTCTTCCACAAATTAAGAGTCCTTGTTAATAGTCCTCTATACAAATTTGTTATTGAAGTGTCTTTTTTCTCTAATTTTTTGCAATTTTTCCAAATATAATGTTCATTCTCTCAAATTGTTGTTGCATTGCTTTGAGCAAGAATGATTCATCCACTTTTCTCTCTTTAACTACTCCTTTATATTTGTTGCTTGAGGATGATTTAAATTTGAAAGAATTGTTAGAAAAGGAACCTTATAACACTGCTTTATGTGTTTCACTCCACTCTTTCACAGTATGACACTCTCACTTATGTTTGCATACTATATAAATTGGCTTTTCTTTTTATATAATATTGCTCATACAATTTACCTTTTTCCCTCACTCAACTTTTCTCTCTCACTTCTTTTTTGAAATAAACAACCTCAATCAAAGTCACCTTGTAACCAACTATTCCAACAAATCAAAATCAAAGGAATCTAGGAAAGCTAAATGAATAAAGGCTATGAATTATATAAGACATAATGAAAGATTAATTGATCTTTTGTGTTAATGATTAATGTGTGAACCTAATGGTGTAAATATCCTTATTCTAAAAGTGTGGTCATTTATTGATTTTATTTTGAATGAGTTTTTTTTGTTTTGATTTTCATTAGTTTAATTAAAACCAAATTCCTCCCTCCTTGCTCTTTTATTTGCCATAACTCAAAGAGACTATGATTATTAGTTAACTGATTAATCAAAACTTAATCTCTGTGGATTTAACCTTTACTCATGTTAATTACAAACTTATTAATTGAGTGATTTAGAGTAATTTTGGTATATTTGGCACACATCAAGTACCAAAGTTGTATTGATATGCTTGTCACATTGAAGATAATGTTTAGTGTAGTATATAAAAGTCAATTTTATGATTATTTTGTGTAAATGACTCCAACGTCACAAAAGTTAATTTTAGGATTATGTTGTTTGAATGACTTCTTACAACAAATAGAGAAGATTTATTAGTAAGAAATGAAGTGACAATATATGAAAAGTTATTCAATATTAATATCTCCTATGTTTAATGAACATTCATGGATTTAGACTACCAAAAGTGCAATGACATACCTATTGTAGTGAAAATAAAGAATGTTGTGAGTATAAAAGTTGATTCTTAAAAGCACTCTATGTGAAAGAGTGCTTGTAACTAAAAGAGAAGTCTTAATAGCAAGAAATGAAGTGACGATCCCATGCTTTAGGAATTCTACGATTTAATCCCTAAAGAGAGGCTAACAAAGGTTAATGACTTCTTTGTTCAAATTTAATGGATTTATAAACTAAATGTGTAAAGATGTTTTTGTTGTAATGAATACAATATTTTGTTTAGACATAATTTAATTTTATGATTATTTTATTTGAATGGTTCCTTGCAACGAAAGGAGTCACCTTGTTAAGGAGAAATGAAGGAGATGGTTTCATCTTTAAGGCATTGAATAGTTTAAATGATGTAAAAAAAAGATAATCTAGATCAATGGCTCCTATAATGAACTTTGATGGATTCACACTTCCAAATGTGTATAAACATACTTGCCACAATGAAAACAATATTAATGGCAACATAAAAGTTAATTTCATAGACATTTTATGCGAATAAGTCCTTGTAACTAAATAAGAAGCTTTATTAACAAAAAATGAAGTAATAGTCTCATGCTTCAATGGTTGAACCATTCAATCCCTATAAGGAACATAACGCTAATCAATACTTTGTTTGATGGAATTTCTTAGATTCTATAGGCCAAAGGTGTATGTTGAGCCCACCTTTGATAGCTAATATTGGATTTGTTGTCCATAACATCTCACACAATTGTATGTGTTGATTTGATATTAAGATGCAGAGAGGTCATTGGGCAAAACTGTTGATGACAGGTCAACCCTAAAGGCAATAAGTCAATGTTGACTATCGACCCTAAATTTTAGGGGTCAAAACTAATTATTGAACCTTGACCAATGACCCTAAATTTTAGGAATCAAATCTGGTCATTCATTGTAGGGCAACCTTTGGGAATCAATGTTAACCATTGATAAGTGTGCAACCTTAATCTCAAGGCTCTATAAATAACCCTATGCATCTTGCAAGACATGTGTGTGTGTGTTGCAGAAAATTAAAAGAGAATGGCAAAACTAAAAGCCAAAGAGAGGTGAATGACAAAGACAGAGGCAACCACCAATGGAAAGAGTGATCAAGCAAGACAAAAGAGTAGCCATCAAGGAAGGTGTAGCAGTAACTAGTCAAGAGAATTGTAGCCAAAGAGAGGTGCAGTCAGCCAAGAGAGGTGTAGCGTCAAGGAGTGTGCAACAACCTACCAAGGAGATTGTAGCAGTAGTCAACCAAAGAAGCAGTGACAGCAACCACCAAAAAAGAAGGCAACCACACCATACTAGAGGAGAGCATTTGCAATAACCATACCAAATTAGAGGAGAAGGTGTGCAACAACCACACCAAACCAGAAAAGAAGGTATGTAGTAGCCACCCAAAGAAAAAATAAGGCAATATCCAGCCAAACCAAAGGGAGAAGGAGTTGTAGCAACTACCTAAGGAATCCTGCAATTGTAGTAAAGAAACCAACAACATGTAGGAAGTATAACCAGCAACACATCTAGCAATACAAATAATTACAGCACTAGCAGCAAGTTCAGCAAGCAATACCAACAATTGCAGCACCAACAGTACTTTGTAACAACAGGAGCAGCCTATAACACCAACAGCACATCCCATAACACCAATAGGTGTAGGTAGACAACTAACAATTGTAGATTGCAGTAGCAACAAGTGCAAACAGCAATACTAATAAGTGTAGGCAACAATAACAGCAAGTTTAGGTAGCAATACCAATAAGCACAACCAAAAATTACAACTTACAGGCAAAACTAATAGCATGTCCCGACAGTAGGGTGAAACAAACCAACAGTAAAAGGTGAAACCTTGCCCTAGTAGCAAGTCTAGTAGCTTGCAGCAGTAGAGGAGAAAACGTGTCTTGACAACAGGTTTGATAGCTTGCAATGGAAGAGGAGAAAACATGCCTTAACAACAGGGTAGGTAGCACCTACAGTAGGGGAAGAGAACCTACCAAGGTAGTAAGTGAAGCAACTTGTCAAGGCAGCATGTAAGGTAACACTAGTAGTAGGAAAAGGGAACCTACCAAGGCAACAAGTGAGATAACATCGGTAGCAAAGGAAGGTGAAGATCCATGTTTTGCATTAACAGCTTGTGAACATTGAGTGATCCTTCTTAAGAAAGTGTTAGTCACAAACCTTTTGATAAACTTGTTGAAAAAGGGTGGGATACCCTTAGAGTGATTTGGATATCAATCCATTGAGTGATTGGGAGATCATTGTAAGTGGTTAAGGAGTAATCCTTCCACAAGTGGTTAAGGAGTAATCCTTCCACAAGTGGTTAAGTAATGATCCTTCCACACCATAATTGTATCCCTTAATAACAAGAGTGGATTGTATGATTTAGGAGTGATCCTATCACACCGTGGGTGTAGCTCACACATTGTTGGTGAACTACATAAAAATTGTTGTGTTCTCAGGTGCTTGTGTTTGATTGATATCTGTATGGCCCCTCTCACATAAAGAAGAAAGATAAAATTATATCATCGGTTCTAACAAGTCACAAAGGTTAAATCTGAAAAAAATTTGTTAAAAGCAAGCATCTTACATTGATTCACCCCTCCCCCTCTAAGTATAAGGCCTAAAAAGGTCCTCATCAAGTGACCCTAGGATCCACTAGTTTGTGATACTAATAGAGGGGATGAATCAGTATCACTACAATTTACAATTTGCAAGTAAGTGAACAAATTTAACCTCTTCTTAAAAGTGAACTCTTTCTCAAACTCGACTAAGGTAGATCTATTGCTACCTACTAATCACAATAGTCTCCAAAGTCACCTTTCAGAAACCTTGCTCAATAGACAATTCGGATGTTCTTGTTTAGGTCTTCGTTAGGTTATGGGTTGGTTAATACTTTAGTTGCGTTCACAACTCAATTCAAAACACAAAATGTAAAGCAAATTAAGGACACACGAAATTTGCGTGGGTCCATCAATGTGATGTACATCCACAGTGGTAGGGACTCTCCCTTACCGAGACAATCCACTATACTTAAGAAATTTAGTTACAATGGATGTCTTAATCCTCTGCTCCTTTCACTATTGTAATTACTAGCAAGAACAATACAAAGAGTGTCACTTACTGTGTCTACCTATCTTCTAGCTTGTCTTGCCTCTATTGAATTGAAAGGCTACTCCACTGCCACTTAGAAGTTCACCACAATGCTTTCTAACCTTTCTCGAAGAAATCTAGAAATATGTTGAGTTCTTTCCAATTCTTTGCCTAATTCCTTCTCCAAGTTGTCTCACACAACTCCTACTTTCACTGTCTCCTCCATCTCCTATTTAACATCTCACGGCTTGCCTCACATTTCTGGTTTGGCGTTACACGTCTCATGCACCTTTCTGGTTTGTACCCTTTGCTGGTCATACACCTCACACATGCTTTTGGTTTGGCATTTCACGTCTCACGTACGTTTCTAGTTTGCACGCCTTGCTGGTCACACGCCTTATGACCATTTCTGGTTTGTACTTGTCCATTTCACACCTTCAGACAGCTTGGTTTGCCTCTCCTAGTGGTCTCCTCTTTCAAGGTTTCTCCTCTCTTCCCTTACGAATGGTGTGCTGTCTTCTCTCTTACATGAGTCACATGGTTTTCTCTAGCCATCACACCTTTTTGTCGTTTGTTCTCCCTTACTATTTAGACTTGCTTTGGCTATTCTCCTCCTTGCTTGGCCATCCACCCCTTTGCTGTTGGATATGTTTGGCCGTGTAGATTGGATTAGATGTTTACCTTGTTTGGCCATCAAGGTTGGTTTGGACGTTCACCTTTGGTTGGCCAGTTGTCTCCCTTTGGCTCTCCTTTGTGTTTTTCGTTCCAGCTCTTGCTGTCCAGCTGTTCCTCTCTTGTTTTCTCTCTTTAGCCGGTCACCCTTTGTGTTTTGCCGTCCAGTACCTTCTAATTTGTGATTTGTCATTCACTTTTGGTTGTTGTCCTGTTGTTCCTCTCTTGTTTTCTCTCTTTAACCGGTCACCCTTTGTGTTTTGTCATCCAGCACCTTTTGATTTGTGATTTGTCATTCACCTTTGGTTACTTTCCAGCTGTGTCTTCTCTTGTTTTCTCTCTTTGGCCAGTCACCCTTTGTGTTTTGCCGTCTAGCACCTTTTGATTTGTGATTTCCCATTCACCTTTGCTTGCTATCTAGTCATGTCTTCTCCTTTACAGGTGGGGGTTTGCCGTTTGCTCCCTTATGTTTGTCGAGTGGTTTGCTTTGGACGTCTTTTTGTTTGGCCAGCTCCTTCCTCACATTTTCTCTCTTTGGTCAACTGGTTGTCTAGGTTTTCTATCCATTTTGTTTAGCCTTTCTTTTCTTTGAATTTACCGAATGCTCTCCTTTTTGTTGGCCTTTTTATACTCCTCCATGAAACCCTAATAGGGCTTACTTGTAGCGAATTTATTGTCTTGCCCTTCCATGTGGCTTTTACATTCTTGCCCCTTTATGTGGCTTTTACCTTCTTGCCCTTCCATATGGCTTTACTTTCTTGCACACTTAAACCTAGTTGACAACAATTACAACCCATATAAGGATGTGGGAACAACAGTATCAAAGTTAATTCCCTTTATTGATCCAATTTGTCTACTTTGATCTAAGCTTATTTGTTGATATTGTGAATTTTTATCTCTATTACTGATTGATATCATAAATAGCATAAATAGTGTTAACAGCAAGAGCATTCCCACTTTTTATAGGTGGAATTATCAGTTATAGAAGAATAAAATGCTTCCATATCTGATGTCACTTGGGCTTAATGTGTTTGAGTCTGCTATTAATGGCTTCATTCCTGTTGCTAAAGGTGATGCTATAACTAAGAAGAATTTGGAGTGTGACGGAAAGACAAGAAATGCCTCATATGCCTCCTTATCAGACAAATAATTCCCCAACAGCTAAACAAATTTAGGACAAATTGAAGAACATATATGAAGGAGACAAGGTTATGAAGGAAGTCAAGCTACAAATCTGAAGCAATAGATTTAAAGACATAAAGATGCAAAATGATGAGTTTGTTAATGCACTCTTCACAAGAGTCAAGGAAATTGTGTCCTCTATCAGGTGGGGGTTTGCTGTTTGCTCCCTTATGTTTGCCGAGTGGTTTGCTTTGGACGTTTTTTTGTTTGGCCAGCTCCTTCCTCACATTTTCTCTCTTTGGTCGGCTGGTTGTCTAGGTTTTCTATCCATTTTGTTTAGCCTTTCTTTTCTTTGTGTTTACCAAATGCTCTCCTTTTTGTTGGCCATTTTATACTCCTCCATGAAACCCTAATAGGGCTTACTTGCAGTGAATTTACTGTCTTGCCCTTCCATGTGGCTTTTACATTCTTGCCCCTTCATATGGCTTTTACCTTCTTACCCTTCCATATGGTTTTACTTTCTTGCACACTTAAACCTAGTTGACAACAATTACAACTCATATAAGGCTGTGGGAACAACAGTATCAAAGTCAGCTCCCTCTATTGATCCAATTTGTCTACTTTGATCTAAGCTTATTTGTTGATATTGTGAATTTTTATCTCTATTACTAATTGATATCATAGATAGCATAAACAGTGTTAACAGCAAGAGCATTCCCACTTTTTATAGGTGGAATTATCAGTTATAGAAGAATAAAATGCTTCCATATCTGATGTCACTTAGGCTTAATGTGTTTGAGTCTGCTATTAATGGCTTCATTTCTGTTGCTAAAGGTGATGCTATAATTAAGAAGAATTTGGAGTGTGATGGAAAGACAAGAAATGCCTTATTTGCCTCCTTATCAGACAAATAATTCCCCAACAGCTAAACAAATTTAGGACAAATTGAAGAACATATACGAAGGAGACAAGGTTGTAAAGGAAGTTAAGCTACAAATCTGAAGGAATAGATTTAAAGACATAAAAATGCAAAATGATGAGTTTGTTGATGCACTCTTCACAAGAGTCAATGAAATTGTGTGCTCTATCAGAGGCTATGAAAAGGAGATCAACGATGGTACTGTGGTAAGAAAAATACTTAGAACATTACCAAAAGCTTACAATTCCTAGGTTTCCTCCATAGAAGATAAAGATTTGGACAAGCTGCCCTTAGATGATTTACACAGCATATTGGTGGCTTATAAAATGAGAATAACCCCCAACAAAGAAAGAGAAGAAGTCCAAAGTGGAGAAAGAGTTGGCCTTCAAGTCAATGAAAAAGCTGAAGATTAAAGACTAAGAAGAAGAATTCGATAGCAACTTTGAAGAAGAAGATGGTGATACAAAATTGGAGAAAGTCATGGCATACATCACCAACAATATAAGGAAAGGAAAAGGAAAGTACAAGGGAAAATTATCATTGAAGTACTTCAGGTGTGAAGCAATTGGGCACTTTGTCGCGAACTACTCAAAGAGAAGAGAGGCAAATAGTGAGAATGATGATTTGTCAGTTCTAAGGAGGAGAACAAAGCAATCCAACTATTCTAAAGTTAGAAAGTGTTAAAGGGAAAAATCAACTTTTTAGATCCAAAAGGAGGAATCTTTTGAGCAAGCTAAATAAAGAAGATTTTGAAAAAGAAATTGATCATGATTTCAATGATGAGGCTATAAAGGATGTGTTGGTCGCTCAAGTAGATGATGATCAAGAATCTTTAAGTAATAAGGAATCAATAGAAGAGGAAGAGGATGAGTTGGTTGAACAACTTGAGAATGAATTGAGAACTTGTTTGCACAGAAATAGCAAGCTAGAAAATGAAGTAAAACATGTCAAGAAATTGTATGAAAATTATGTTGTTGATGGATCTAATCTCTAGGTAAAAGTAAAGGAGTTTGAAACAAAAGAGGAGTACTTGAAGAGAATTAAGGAGCTAATCATACTTAAGTCAAAGCAAGGCAAGATACATGAAAATCTTGGTTCTATGGTAATTACACAAGAGCAAGAGGTGCTGATTTTACAAGCCAAGCTCCACAAGGCTGAGTCCGAACTGAGGAAGAATGAAGAAAGCTTTATGCAGGCCATGGAAGTGAAAGGAGATTCGTCTTTAACAAATGTCATCAAGGAGGATACTACCAGAAATTTGGATGAGTGTCTAAATAATCAAAAACCTTATTTTATGGGGAAGAAAGGACTTGGATATATTGAAAAGTTAAGTGAGAAGGTATAAGAGAAGAAGAAAATTGTGTTTGTACCTAAAAGCAAGTATAATGATGTTATGGAGAAGAGAAACAAACCGAAGATAAAATGGGTTAGGAAGGTTGTGGTAAAGACTCCCATCCAAAGGAGACAAATTGTCAAAATGGAAAGAAGATTGCCATAATAGTTACTGAAGATAGGAGACATTGACTTAATGAAAGAAGAAAATCTAGATTTAAAGGATTTTGTTGGAGAGATAGTAAGTATAGGCATAAGGCTAATTTGTGTTGGAGTAATGGGCCTATAATGAAAATGAATATGAGGCAAGAGTCTAGGGGGAGACTTTATTAAGAAAGGAGATAGTCTAAGGTGAAAAGAAGTCATATTCTACTAAGGAATAGATTTGAGTTGTTGGGAGAAATCTATGAAAGATGCAAAATGGCTGGACACACTGTTAAGGATTGCTTGATATTGCTACCTAGTTAAAAAGTGCAAAGGAGAACACTTACAGTTGCTCCCGCACGCTGCCAAACATTGTTGCCCAATCAAAGAGTGCATCAAAGAACTAGACATGCTCCTAATTTGACCAATGAAGAAAAAAAGGAAGAGAAGCAACTATGGTTGTGGAAGTAGCTTTAAAACTTCCAAGAAAGAAAAGTCATGGATTCTAGATAGTAGGGAGACTCCAAGATGTTAAAGGGAGTAGTAAAATATGATGGAGGGTTAGTCAAATTTGACAATGATGGTGCCTTAAAGATTCAAGACATCAATGCTACTAAAATTGGTGCATAAAAATTGGAATCAAAGAAAGTCCTTTATGTTGAAGGGCTAAAACACAATCTCATTAATATTAGCCAGCTTTGTGATGATAGACATGAAGTTACTTTTAACAAGAGTGGCTACACAATAAAGAGATTAGGAGATGTTGTTCTTACTAAGGGTGAAAGAACGAATGAGAACTTATACCAAGCTTTTAGAAGAAAAAACACATGCTACATGAGCACCAAAGATGAGAACTTATTGTGGCATAAAAGATTGGGACATCTTGGACAAAAGGGGTTGAACAAGTTGTCCAAAAATGAAGTTATAAGAGATGTACCCAAGCTAAGAAGAGAGAGAAATACAATTTGCAACACATATCAAAAAGGGAAGATGGTGAATGCTCCCCACAAAAATGTAGAGATTCAAACAAAAAGGCCATTTGAGCTCATCCATTCAAACATTTGTAGGCTTATGAGACAAAGTTCAATAAAGGGTGATTGGTACTTCATCTCCTTCATTGATGACTTTATAAGAATGACTTGCATTATGTTCTTGAAACATAAATCAAAGGCTCTCAATAATTTCAAGAGCTATAGGAGGTTAGCTGAAAATTAGTTAGGAGGAAAATTAAAAGGCTTAAGATAAAAAATTGGATAGAATACACATGTGGTGAGTTTAAAGATTGTTTAGAGAGGCATGAAGTAAAGCATAAATATGCTAGTCCCTACACACCCCAAAAAAATGGAATGGCCAAAAGGAAGAATAGAAGCCTAGTGGAGATGGCAAGAAGCATGTTGGTTGAGCATGGTACTTCACTTGGCTACTGGAGAGAGGCTATGACCACTACAACTCAAATTCAAAATAAATGCTTGATGAGATCATATACAGAGAAGACACCTTATGAGTTGTGGTATGGAAAAAAGCCAAGTGAAAAATACTTTAAAGTGTTTAGAAGTTTGTGCCTCATTAAAGTCAAAGGTAACATCTCAAAAAATTTGCTGAAAAGGCTAATGTAGGCATATTCTTGGTCTTTGTACCAAATGGAAGAGATTATAGTTGTACAAAAAAAAGTTTGCTGAAAATGGTGGACAGCTTTAATGTTAAAGTGATTGAAGATGGTTTTACAATGCAATCACAGCAAGAGGAAGCTGAAGATGTCGTGTATGACAACCAAAAAGAGTTTGAAAGTGATGACTCCAAGGCCATTCAACATGAGAAAGATGTTGATTCTCAAGTTATAAGTGATAAAGAAGGAAAGTCAAGGCATTTCCAATCTCATAGAAGAGTTAGAGCTAAAGTTTAGGCCAAAAACATTATTGGTAGTAAAGAGGACTCTGTGCAGACTAGAAGAGGACTAAGAGATGATGAACAAACCTCATTGATTTTCGAGGTTGAACCCAATGTAGTGGAAGAAGCACTAAAGCATAAGGAATGGGTATGTGTCATGAATGAAGAACTTGATCAAATTTAAAAGAATAACACTTGGTGTTTGGTGCCTAGACCTAAAGGGGAAAACATCATTAGAACCAAGTGAGTTTTTAGAAATAAGCTCAATGAAAATGGTCAGGTGGCAAGACTTGTCTACAAAGGCTACTCATAAGTAAAAGTTGTTTACTTTAAAGAGACCTTTGCTCTTGTGGCCAAGCTTGAAGCAATCAGAATATTCATGGCCATTGATTGATCATAAGGAATATGGAAAGTTGATTGAAAGCTTATTGTATTTGATAGCATTAAGGCCAGATCTTGTCTTTGCTATAACACTTTGTGCTAGATTTCAAAGTGAAACCAAGGAATCTCATCTCATGGCTGCTAAGAGAATTCTAAGATAAGTGAAAGGCACAACAAATTATGGGCTATTTTACAATAGAAATGGATAACTTAATTTGTATGGATATACAAATGTTGATTGTGCTAGAAATTGTGATGACAAGAGGTCAACATCAGGTGGTGCATTTTATTTAGTAGTAAATGTGTTTCATGGCATGGTAAGAAGCAAAATTCAGTGACTCTAAGTACTATAGAGGTTGAATATGTGACAATTACTTAGGTGTGTACTTAATTGCTATGGATGAAACAATAACTTGAAGATATGAAGGTGGATGTGTAGCTACCATTGCTGATTGGTTGTAAAAACCAAAGTACCTTCATTTTATCAAAGAATCCTGTCCAATATTCCAAAACTAAATATATTGAAATCAAGTACCATTTCATTAAAGAAGGAGTGGAGAGAAACAAAGTAAAGCTAGAGTATGTGCCTACCATGGAGCAAGTTGCTAATATATTCACCAAACCTGTGTCAAGAGAGTTATTCCAGAAGTTAAAGCTAACTTTATGTGTTCAGCCATCCCCTTAAGGCTAACATATGCCTCTAACCCCTCTTTTTTTTCTTTTTCTATTATTCTTTGGATTTGTTGTTAAAAGGGGAGATATTTTGCATAAATCTAAAGAGGGTATATACTAATTAAAAGGGGGAGTAGCTTGATAAATAAAAGGGGAGAAATTGTCAAGGGGGAAAAGCAAAAAAACAAAAAGTAAGGGGAAGCCCAGTTAAGGGAGATGCATGGTTCATGGGGAGCTATAAATGACAATGTGCATTGTTGAAAGTTGGATTTAATGTGTTACCAACAAATCCAAAGGGAGAGATTGTTAAGCTCATCTTTGATAGCTAATGTTGGATTTGTTGTTACTTCATCTCACACAGTTGTATGTGTTAACTTGATGTTATGAATGTCGTTCAGATGCAGAGAGGTCATCGAGCAAAACTGTTAATGGCAGGTCAACCTAAAATTCAATGAGTTAATGTTGATTGTTGACCCAAAATATTAAGGGTCAAAGCTAGCAATTGACCCTTGACTAAGTCAATGTTGACCATTGACCTTAAATTTTAGGAATCAAATATGATCGTTGATTGTAGGGCAACCTTTAGGAATTAATGCTAGCCATGAATGAGTGTCCAACCCTAATGTCAAGGCTCTATAAATAACCCTATGCTCCTTGCAAGATGTGTGTATGTGCTACAAAAAATTAAGAGAGAATGACAAACTTAAAAGCCAAGGAGAGGTGAATGGCAAAAAGAAAGGCAACTACCAAAGGAGAGAGTGACTAGCTAAGGCAAAGGAGACAGCCACTAAGGAAGGTGCCAAGAGAGTTGCAACCAAAGAGAGGTGCAGCATCAAGGAAAGTGCAACAGCTAGCTAAAGTGATTGTAGAAGCAGCCAGCCAAAGAAGAGGTGACATTAACCACCAAAGAAGGAGGTAGCCATACCAAACTAGAGGAGAAATTATGCAGCAGCCACACCAAACCAGTGAAGAGGACTTGCAATAACCACACTAAACTAGAGGAGAAGGTGTGTAGTAGCCACAGCAAACCAAAGAAAAGGGTGTGTAACAACCACACCAAACTAGAAAAGAAGGTGTGCAGTAGCCACACTAAAGAAAAACCAAAAGGAAAAGGAGTTACAGCAGCCACACAAGGAATCTTGTAATTACAGTAAAGAAACCAATAGCCTGCAATAGGCATAACCAGCAACACATCCAGTAATACCAATAATTGCAGCACCAACAGTAAGTCTAGTAAGTAATACTAGCAATTGCAACCCTAGCAGCAACCCGCAACATCAATAGGGAACCCGTAACACTAGCAACAACCAGTAATTGCAGATTACAATAGTAACAGCAACCTCCAGCAATAGGAGTAGGCAAACCAGCAACAATTACATATTGTAGTAGCAGCAGGTGCAAATAGCAAAACCAACAAGTACAAGCAATAATACTAGCAAGTACAACTAGAAATTGCTGCTTGCAAGCACAACCAGCAGTGTGTCCTAGTAGTAAGGCAGGAAACACAACCAGTAGCAGGAGAAGAAAACTTACCCTAATAATAAGTCTGGTAGCTTGTGGCAACAAAGGAGAAAATGTATCCCAATAGCTTGCAGTAGTAAAGGAGGTAACAAGGCAGGCAGCACCAGTAATAGTGGAATAAAACCTGCCAAGGTAGTAGATGAGGCAACCTACCAAGGCAGCTGGTGATGTAGCACTGATAACAGGGGAAGAGAACCTACCAAGGCAGCTAGTGAGGTAGCCCCAATAGGAAGGGAAGAGAACTTACCAAGGCAGTAGATGAGATAACACTGACAGTAAAGGAAGGAGAAGATCCACATTCTACACTAGTAGCTTATGCACATTAAGTGATCCTTCTTAGGAAAGTGTTAGTTGTAAACCTTTTGATAAACTTATTGAAAAACTGTGAGATACCCTTAGAGTAATCAGAAGACCAATCCATTTAGTGAATGAGAGATCAACTCTTTGATCTAGAGTTCATTGTAAGTGGTTAAGGAGTAATCCTTCCACAAGTGGTTGAGGAGTGATCCTTCCACATCATAATTGTATCCCTTAATAATAATAGTGGACTGTGTGATTTAGGAGTGATCTTATCACATCGTGGACATAGCTCACACATTGTGCGTAAACTATGTAAAAATTGATGTGTATTCTTAAGTGCTTACATTTGATTGATATCCATATGGTCACTCTCGCATAAAGAAGAAAAGTAAAAATTAGATCATTGACTCTAACAAGTCGCAAAAGTTAAATCCAAAAAAATTTATAAAAAGCCAGCATCTCACACTAATTCACCCCCTCCCCCTCTCAGTGTGAGACCCAAGAAGGTTCTCATCAATGTATGGGAGTGCTTCTCATAATAAACATAATGTTTTTTGTAGATATAAATTTCATTTCATGATCATTTTGTGGGGGTAGCTCCTTGTAACAAAAGGTGCAAGAAAAGAAGTGATGATCTCATCTTTCAATAAATAAGTCATTCAAATCATGTAAGAAAATTTAATCAAAATCAATGACTCCTATGTTTGATGGTTTTCAACGGATTCTAACAACCAAAGTTGTATTAGATTGCATGTTGCAACAAATGTCATATTTGGTGTAAGAACAAAATTTAATTTCATGATTATTTGTATGAATAACTCCTAATAAAGATAGATAAGCTTTTTTAGCATGGAATGAAGTGACAATTTAATGTTTAAGAAAATGGACTATTTAAACTATATAGGAAAAGCCAATTAAGATCATTGAGTTTTATGTTTGATGGAATTTAATGGTCTAAGATCACCAAAGGCATGTAAAAGTTTTTAACATAATGAATATAATGTTTGGTGTAAATACAAAATAATTTCATGACTATTTTTTACTAAATAATTACTTGTAACTAAGGGTGAAGCCTCATTAACAAAAAATGATGCGGTGGTCTCATACTTCAAGAATTGAACCATTCAATTCTTGTAAGAAAGCTAATAAAGATTTATCACTCTTTTGTTTAACAAAATTAAATTTTTTTCATAGTACCAAATGAATAAAGAAAAGCTAAAACTTACATTTTGGCATTATTCCCCATTTAAGGGATTAAGAAACTTTTTTGAAGATTAGTTTTAGAGAATATTATTAAAAATGTGACAATTTATTTGTTTAGTAATATATTAACAACTATTTCTTATCAATCTTCTTTTATATAAGGGTGTAACAAATCAAACTAATTTCTTCTTATTTGTGGTGAGTATCTTATAAACTAAGGATTGCTAGTTTTTCCATCAAATCATAAATTGCCTTAAACAACAATCATCACTTTAAATTTGCTTAAACATAAATGCAAGTAGTCTCTGATTATTTGCCACGTCATCACTTGTTTAGCTTTCCATATAAGGATTTAATGATTTAATTCTTAAATGTTGAGGTTGTCAATCCAATTATGGCTGATAAGGCTTCAATTCCTAAAAATTAATTATAAAATTAACCTATTTGTTTACACCAAATTCAAATAACAAAAGCATCTAAAGACCTTTGGTTGTTTGAAACCATTGAAATGTTAGAAAAAAATATAAGTAATTTATCTTAATTAGTTTTTCTTACAAAGTTTGAATGGTTCATTACTTGAAGGATTAAATTGTCATCTCATTTCATGCAAATGAGGGCTTCTTCCTTTGTTGCAAGGTGTCATTTACACAAAATGATTATTGAAGTAACTTTTGTATCTATGTCAAACATTATATTCAATGTAACAAGTACATCAATACATATTTAGTAGTTGAATCCATTGAAGTTCATCACACATGGATATAATTGTTCTTAATTAGTTTTTCTTATATGGTTTGAATAGTTTAATATCTGAATGATAATATTATTGCTTTATTTCTTACTAACAAGGCTTATCCTTTCATTGAAAGTATTGTTTTACATAAAATGATCCTAAAATCAATTTTTATGCTTACACCAAACTTATATTCAACAACACCATTATGTTAATACAACTTTGGTAGTTTGATTCCATTGACATGCATAAAAAATAGGAGATATTGATATTGATTAGCTTTTCTTACAACATTTGAGTAGTGCATTATCTGAAAAATGAGACTATCACTTCATTTTTTGCTAACAATGCTTCTCTTTTCATTACAAGGAGTTGTTAACATAAAATAAGAATGAAATTAACTTTTATATCTATGCCAAACATTATATCCCACACGACAAACCCATCTGTAAGACTATAGTAGTCTAAATCCATTGAAGTCCATAAAAATAAGTGTAATTGATCTTGATTAGATTTTCTTATGTAGTTTAAATGATTCATTGCTCAAAAGATGAGCACATCATTTCATTTGCTAGTAACTAGTCTTTTCTTCCATTATAAGGATTGTTCACATAAAATAGCCATTAAATTAACTTTTTTGTGTACAACAATCCTTATTTTCCTTACAACATGCATGTCTATTGAGCTCATCCTTGATGGTTAATGTTGGATTTGTTGTCAACACCATCTCACATAGTTATTTGTATTGATTTGATGTCATGAATGTTGTTGAAATATAGAGAAGTTATTAGGAAAACCCTTTGATTGTAGGTTAACCCTGAAGTCAATGAGTTAATATTGACTATCAACCCTAAATAAGAGAGAATGATTATTGCAAGAGAGAATGATTTGCTGCAAAAAAATAAGAGAGAATGACTAGCCACAAAAAGAGAACAACAAGCTAAAAAGAGAGAGCAGCCAACCAAGGAGGGTACAGCAGTAGCTGACCAAGAGAGTGCAGTAGCCAACTAAGGAGATTGTAGCAACAAATGGCCAAAGAAGAGATGACAACAACCACCAAAGAAGGAGGCAACCACACTAATTGAAGGAGCAGTTGTAGCAATAGGCAGCCAATCCAAAGGGAGAAGAAGAAGGCAGTAACTAGCCACTAAGGAGAGTGCAGCAGCCAACCACCAAGGAAAGTGTAGTACTTGGCCACACCAAAGAAAGAAGAAGGCAGTAGCTAGCAAAACCAAAAGGAGAAGGAACCTATTGCAGCAAAGGCAAAGAGTTATACCAACAGCTGCCTGCAACAATCAGTAACAACCCGCAACATGAGCAGCAGCCCACAACACTAGTTGTAGCTTACAATTCTAACAATTGTGACACGTCTAGAAGGCAGCGATAATAGAACGTGCAAGTAGCGATAGTAGAACATGCAAGAAATAGTAGTAGCACATGTGAGTAGCGACAACAAAGCATGTAGGTAGTAATAACAAAATGTATAGGTAGGGATAGTAGCATGTGCAGCCAACGATAACAGAATGAGTAGGTAGTGATAGCAGAATATGCAAGCAACAATAGCAACAAGTGTAGGTAGTAATAGTAGCAAGTTTAGGCACCACCAACAATAGGTCCGATAGCTTACAGTAGCAGAGAAGAAAACATGCCCTGATAGCATGTCCAACAGCTTAGAGCAACAAAAGAGAAAAATGTGTCCTAGTAGTAAGACTGCTAGCTTACAATTGTAAAGGAGAAAACATGTCCCTACAACAAGTCCAATAGCTTACAACAGCAAGAGAGGTAGCACTGGCAATAAGGGAAGTAACCTACCAAGGTAGCAGGTATGATAACACCAGCAGCATAGGAAGAAACTTGCCAAGGCATCAAGTGAGGCAACACCAGCAACAAAGGAAGCGAACCTACTACTAAGTAAGATAAAAATTGATATCTGTACACCACTCTTACATAAAGAAGAAAGATAAAAATTGGATCATCGGCTCTAACAAGTGACAGAGGTTAAATCTGAAAAGATTTATAAAAATTGAACATCTCAGACTGATTCATCCCCTCCCCCTCTCAGTGTAAGACCTAAGGAGGTCCTCATCAAGTGGTATCAGAGCTAGTTCCCTCTATTGATCCATTTTGCTTGCTTTGATCTGAAGTTATTTGTTATTGCTATGAATGTTTATCTTTATTATTGATTGATATCATGGATAGGATGAATAGTATTAACAGTAAGGTGTAATAGATGCTCACTACTGAACTCCCATATTGTCGAGGAAGAGGGGGAACTTGGGCGATATAAATGTGGGTACTACATACCCAACAGGTTGTCTTTTAGGGAAAAGGTAATGGCCCCATGACAAGTGGCATCAAAGCCTACCACTATAGGCCATGGGACCCTCAACTTGGCACAGAATGCCAAGAACGCATGTTGTTGCGTGTCTAAGAACATTGATGAGGTCGTCAAAGAATTTAGTGTGGGAGAATGTAACGGGTGCACACTACTTAACTCCCACTTTGTTGAGAAAGAAGGGGATCTTAGGCCATATAAATGTGGGCACTGCATATCCTAATAGGTTGCTTTTTAAGGAGAAGGTAATGGCCTTGTGACAAAGGGCATTCTTACTTTTGATCAACAAAATTTTCAACTGTAGAAGAATAAAATGCTCTCATATTTGATGGCACTTGGTCTTGATGTTTTTGAATTTGCTATTGGTAGCTTCATCCTTGTTCTTAAAGGTAATCTTATGAATCCTATTGATAAAAAGAATTTGGAGTGTGATGGAAAGGCGAGAAATGCCTTATATGTCTCCATATCAGACAAAGAATTCACTAAAGTAAAAGGTACAACACAGCTAAGTAAATCTAGGACAAATTGAAAAATATTTATGAAGGAGATAAGGTTGTGAAGGAAGCCAAGCTATAAATCAAAAGGAGTGGATTTGAAGACATAAAGATGCAGAATGATGAATTTATGGATACCTTCTTCACAAGAGTCAACAAAATTGTGTGCTTTATTAGAGGCTATGGAAAAGAGATCAACGATGCTACTATAGTAAGGAAAATACTTAGAACCTTAGTAGGCCAAAGTTTCCTCTATAAAAGATAAAGACTTGTATAGGCTGCCTTTAAATGACTTGCACAACATATTGGTGGCTTATGAAATAAGAATAGCCCCAATGAAGAAGAAAAGAAATTTAAGGTGAAGAAGGAGCTGGCCTTCAAAGCAATAAAGAAATTTTAGATTATAGAAAAAAAGAGGAATCCAATAGCAAATCTGAAGAAGAAGATGGTGATACTAAACTAGATGAAGTCATGGCATATATCACCAACAATATGAGGAAAGGAAAAGAGAAGTACAAGGGAAAATTACCCTTAAAGTGCATTAGTTGTGGAGACATAGGGCACTTTTATCGTGACTTGCCTAAAAAGAAGAGAAGCAAATAATGATGATGATGATGAGCCAATCTCATAGAGGTGAACAAAGAAATCTAACTATTCTAAAGTTGGAAATTCAAGTTCCAAAGGGAAAAACAATTCTTCAGATCCAAAAGAAGATATTATTTGAGCAAGTTAAATGAAGAAGATTTTGAAGAAGAAGTTTATGATGATTCTAATGATGATGCTGCAGGGAATGTGATGGTTGCTAAAGTAAATGATGTTCTAGAATCTTTAAGCAATGAGGAATCAACAAAAAAGGAAAAAAATGAGTTGGTTTAGCAACTTAAAAATGAACTGAGAGCTTGTTTGCACAAAAATAGCAAGCTAGAAAAATAGTTAAAGCATCTCAAGAAGCTGTATGAAAATTCTACTATTGATGAATTTAATTTCCAAGTAATAGAAAAGAGAATGAGTACTTGAAGAGAATTGAGGAGCTGATCATACTTGAGACAAAGCAAGGTAAGATACACAAAGATCTTGGCATTATGGTGATTACACAAGAGCAACAAATGCTGATTATGCAAGCTAAGCTTTATAAGGCTAAGTCTAAACTAAGGACACATGAAGAAAGCTTTATAAAGGCCATGGAAGTGAAAGGTGAGTCATCTTCAACAAATTCCATCATGGAGGATGCTACTAAAAAATTGGATGAGTGTCTAAGTAAACAAAGTCCTTATTCCATGGGGAAGAAAGGCCTTGGCTATATCGAAAAGCCAAATGAGAAGGTAGCAGAGAAAAAGAAAATTGTGTTTATGCCTAAAGTAAGCACAATGACGTGATGGAGAAGAGAAAGCAACCCAAGCTAAAATGGGTTAGGAAAGATGAGGTGAAGACTCTTATCCAAAGGAGACAGGTTGTTAAAGATGGAAAGGAGGTAGCCACAACAGTTACTAATAATAGGAGACATAGACTTAATGAAAGAAGAAAATCCAAAGTTGAAGGATTTTATTAAAGCTGTGGTAAGTATGGGCACAAGGCTTATGTGTGCTGGAGTAATAAGCATATAATAAAAAGGAATGTGAGGCAAAAGTCTAGAGGGAGACTCTATCAAGAAAGAAGACAATTTCAGGTGAAAAGAAGTCATATTCTATTGAGAAACAGATTTGACTTGCTAGGAGAAATCGGTGGAAGATGCAAAAATACTGGACACACTGCTAAGGATTGCTTGACATTATTGCTTGGTCAAAAAATGCAAAGGAGAACACCTACACAAGCTCCTAAATTCAGCTGAAGAAGAAGAAGAAGAAGAAGAAGAGAAACGACTATAGTTGTGGAAGTAACCTTAAGAGCTTCCAAGAAAGAAAAGCCTTGGATACTAAATAGTGGCTACTCTTCACACATGACAAGAGACTCCAAGGTGTTGAAGGAAGGAGTAAAACATGATAGAGGGTTAGTCAAATTTGGCAGTGATGGTGCCTTAAAGATTCTAGGTATCGATACTACTGAATTTGGTGTAAAGAAGCTAAAATTAAAGGAAGTGCTTTATGTTGAAAGGCTAAAATACAATCTTATCAGTGTTAACCAACTTTGTGATAATAAACATGAAGTTTCTTTCAGCAAGGGTGGTTGCATAGTAAAGAAATTAAGTGATAGTGTTGTTCTTACTAAGGGTGAAAGAACAAATAGAAACTTATACCAAGTTTCCAAAAGCAACAACACATGCTACATGAGCACCAAAGATGAGAATTTAATGTCGCATAAGAGATTGGAACATCTTGGACAAAAG
This sequence comes from Ceriops decandra, assembly GCA_020615895.1. NCBI lineage: Eukaryota > Viridiplantae > Streptophyta > Magnoliopsida > Malpighiales > Rhizophoraceae > Ceriops > Ceriops decandra. The sequence goes on along the minus strand of JAHLGO010021101.1, from coordinate 3,981,439 downwards.
AAGTTGAACTTATGTATTCAACCATCCCTTAGAGGCTAAGGTATCTTTTAACCCCTCTCCCCTTCCCTCTTCCATTATTCTTTGTATTTATTGTCAAAGGGGAAGATATTTTGTGTAAATCCAAAGAGAGTATACATTGATCAAAAGGGGGAGTAGCTTGATGAATAAAGGGGAGAAATTGTCAAAGGGGAGAAGCAGGAAAAAAGGGGAGCTAAAGGTATAGGTATATGCAAAAAGGGAGATGCATGTTTCAGGGGAGTGCAATAGCCAGCCACCAAGGAGAGTGCAACAATCAACAACCAAAGAGAGAGTAGCAATCGATAACCACACTAAACTAGCAAAGAAGAAGATATGCAGTAGCCATACCAAACAAAGAAGAAGGCAATAACCAGCCAAACCAAAAGGAGAAGGAACCTATTACAGCAAGGGCAGAAAGCTATACTAGCAGCAACCTGTAATAACCAGCAGTAACTCATAACACTAGTAGCAGCCTATAACACTAGCTACAGTCTGCAATTCTAGCAATTACAACACATCTAAAAGACAGCAATAGCAGCATGTGCAGATAACAATAGCAACATGTACGGAACATGTAAGTAGCGACAACAGAACATGCAGACAATGATAACAACATGTTTAAGCAACAATAGTAGCATGTGTAGGTAACAATAGCAGCAAGTTTAGGCACGACCAATAGTAGGTCCAGTAGCTTGTAGCAACAAGAAAGAAAATGTGCCTTGACAGTAAGTTCAGTAGCTTGCAGTAGCAAAAGAGAAAAATGTGCTCTGGTAGCAAGACTAGCAGCTTACAATAGCAGAGGAGAAAACACGCCCCGGCAGCAAGTTCGGTAGCAAAGGATAAAACATGTTCCGATAACAAGTCTGGTAGCTTACAGTAGCAAGGAAGAAAATGTGCCCTAATAGCAAGTCCAAAAACTTACAACAATATAGGAGAAAAATGTGCCCCGACAGCTTACAATAATTGAGGAGAAAACGTGTCTTGATAGTAAGTCTGGTAGCTTGCAACAACAAAGGAGAAAATGTGCCCCAACAACAAGTCCAGCAGCTTGCAATAGTAGGAAAGGCAACACCGAAAGCAGGGGAATAACCTACCAAGGCAACAGGTGAGGTAGCACTTGCAGCAGAGGAAGAAACTTGCCAAGGCTGTAGGTGAGGTAGCACTAGTAGTAAAGGAAGAGAACCTAATAAGGTCGAAGGGGGCAACATTGGTAGCAAGCAAAAAGAACCTACTGAGGTAGCAAGGGAGGCAACATCGGTAGTAGAGGAAAGAACTTGTCGAGGCAGTAAGTGAGGCAACATTAGCAATAGGGGGGAGAACCTATAGCACAGATAACTGGCAGCAAAGATAACTTGTAGAGAAGAGATCAACAAAGCCTAAGCAAAGACTAGTAGTGAACAAAGAGAAGATTCATTTTCTATAACAGCCTGTGCATATTGAGTGATTTATCTCAAGGATGTTATTATTATAAACTATTTATGTGTTTTGTAAAAAAGGGTGGTGTACCCTTGGAGTGATTGGGAGATCAGTCTATTGAGAGATTAAGAGATCATCATAAGTGGTTAAAGAGTGATCCTTCCATAACCAAACTATATCTCTTGATAACAAGAGTGAATTATGTGATTTAGGAGTGATCCTCTCATACTCTTAGTGTAAGACTTAAAAAGGTCCTTATCAATGCCTTTACACATTAAGTACTTTAAATCCATTGAATTCCACTAAACAAAAAATTCACCAATCTTAGTTTTTCTTATGAAAATTAAATTGTTCATTTCTTGCTACTAAGGCCTTTTCTCTCATTAAAAGGGCTTATTCATACAAATATAATTACAAAATTAACTTTTGTGTTTACACCAAATATTATATTCAACACAATAAGCACATCAGCATTTGGTAGTCTAAATCATTTAAGATAATCAAAAATCAAAGTCATTAATCTTAATTAAATTTTCCTACATGGTTTGAATGGTTTATTGTCAAAAAGATCAAATTGTGAATTTTTTGGAAAAACAAGGTGACAACTTACATTGTAAGGAGTTATTAACACAAAATGATCTTGAAATAGATTTTTGTGTTTACACTAAACATTATAGTTAATACAACAACCATAACAATATATAATAAATAGTTTGAAACTATTAAAGTACAAAAATTGTAGGAGTAAGTGCTTTTGATGATCTTTTCTTACATGATTTGAATAGGTCTTTGCCTAAATGTTGAAACTTTTTTCTTATTTCATGTTATCCTCCTTATGTTGAAATTACTATTTCTAATAAGTGTGTTATGATTGTTATATTCATTCTCTTATATTTAACCTTTTCAATTTATTTTCTTTCTAATTGTACTTATTTGAGTTAATTTTCTATTTTGGTAAAAGACCAAATGGATTGGAGCAACTTAGAAGTTTAAGGATGTGATTTTGAGAAAATATTGTTGGAGGTTAGTTTGGAAATTTCACATTCTAAATATTATTGGATGGATTTAAAGCTTTCATAAGAATTAAAATAGATGTCTTAAGCTTTCTAGAATAGGCCTATTTGCAAAGTCCAAAAGGAATTAGGTCCTTAATAAGTGTCTTCAATCTAACTTACAAGTTGGTCAAAACTATCCTAATTTAATTTTTAGTTGTTCTCCAAATTAGGAATTGTCCATCTTTCATTAGATTATTTTTGCCATCCTCTAGAGGTATCAATCAACATGTTATTGTACAAAAAATTACATACATATTCTTTCTTGTACATGCCTACAATATGCAAGGTTAGAGTTTTATTTTTAGTTATAAGAATTAAAGTCATTAGAGGAAGTATTTTAAGACTTACTAGTTTTTATTTCTAATATAATTCTATATTTTAGATTCTCATGTTTTTCTATTATTATTGTTTATGATTATATTATTTACTAGAAATACATACTACTAATTGCTAGAAAATTGTACTACTAAGTAGCAAATAGAAATTGATAATTATGGTAAAGTCTTTATCGACTTCCTACAAATAACATGGTCAAAATTAAAAAAATTAGCTTGTAAATTTGTAAATTTATTACACAATATAATTATGGCGATAACTTATTTTAGGAGTTTGAGTTAAACTTTAGACTTTCCCCTATACTGTTTTACGCGAGGGCATGCATGTTATTTAGTAATTTTATAATTGTAATGGGCAAAACAATGTCTTAATTTAATCCTAAGTTGTCTAATCTTTTATTTAGTAGTTTGTTAGGCAAGTTTATTTTCCTATTTTGTTTTAGATTTATTATTCTGTTGTGAACTCTATATAAGTGTGTAATCCTCTTTTAATGGGGCAGACTGAATGATTTTTAACAAATTTAAGAGACATTTCTCTTTCACCCTTTTAAAACTTTAGAACTTATCAAAGTTACTCTTATGGCATTCTAATTCTAATTTATGCCTTTGACTCATGCTTTCTTAATAAATATTCAATCAAAATTTTACTATTGTAAAATCTGATTTAGCTTTTTAGAATGTAAATTCCTTATTTTACTTATTGGTCTTATTGTGCTCTTTAGGGTTCATATCATCATAGTATTAGAACATAAAGGTGTTCAAAGTTGTAATCAAAAGAAGATGGAACATTCCATAGTTAACATCATATACCTTTCCAAAGTTAATTTCATGATCAAGTGGTGTGCATTTTTACTAAAAAATGAAAAGAGGGTCACATAGTTATAAAATTGTACCATTCAATAAGGTAACTAAAGCTAATCAAGATCAATAATTCCTTTATTTAATGGAATTCAATGCATTCATAATGTAGGAACAACGATGCTTTTGTTGCAATGAATATAATACTTAGTATAGATGCAAAAATCAATTTCATGATGCATTTGTATAAAAGAGTCATTGCAATAAAAGTAGACAATTTATTAGAGAGAAAAGATATAACAATGTTATTGAATAAGAATTTCACCACTCTGTGATCAATAAGTCTTTATTAGTTGGAATTCAATGTGTTTAGCGTGCCAAAGTTGTGATGTCATGTTTGTCCCAATGATAAAAGTTGATTTTATTATCATATTTTATTAATAAGTCTTTTCAGTGAAAGGAGAAACTTTGTTATCAAGAAATGAAGTACATCATTAAGCAATTACCTTTTAATATGGTAAATGAGGCTAACTAAGACTTAATGGCTCCTTTATTTGATGGAATTCAATATATTTATATTACAAAAGGAGTAAGAATGTGCTTGTTATAATGAATATAATATTTAATATAGATGCAAATTTTGATTTCATGATCATTTTGTATGAAAATGTCATTGCAACAAAAGTAGAAATCTTGTTAGAAAGAAAAGACATTATAGTCTCAACTATAAAGAATTCCACTTCTTTATGCTTGCAAAAAAGTCCATCCAAGATTAATGATTTAGCATCCCAAAGTTATGACATCATGTTTGTCCTAAAGAGTATAATATTTTGTCTAGACATGAAAGGTAATTTCATATTCATATTGTATGCATGAATCTCTATAGACTTTATGAAGTCAAAATATTTTCAAAATTTGATTTGAAATTTGGTTATTGGCAAATCCAAATACATGATAATGATAGGTATAAAATGACCTTCATAGCACCATTTAGGCATTATGAATGGAACGTTATGCCTTTTGGATTAAAAAATACTTCTTCTGTATTTTAGAAGATTATAAATGAAATATTCAATACTTATACAACATTCATGATTGTTTATATAAAGAAATTATCATAAATAAAAATATAGATGACAATTATTTACAAAATTGGATTCATTCAATCTTTTCTCCTTCCTAGGTTGATAAATAGGGAAATTTTTTCTCAAAATCTGATTATGTGATTAGTATCACTAGACGCACTACCTTTAACTTCTTTCTATTACCACATGAGCTTATTAGTACTCATTAGTAAAAATACAAATTTATCTATATTGGAATGGTTTAAGTAGCCTTAAAATTGGCTACAAGATTGGGTTTCAGTAACTTAACAATTATTTATATGCATAATAACAAGCATAATCACTTCCATGACTCCTTATTAAGAGTAATTGAATTTAGCTTAAGTGAAGGACTTATCTAGTTCTCTTACTTTCCTAATTTCACTCTTTCTTTAATAATTCTAATATGAAATATATGTTATGTCTAGAAATTAAAATTGAAGGATTTGATATGATGCCTACTTTAAAGAATTTCATTTTGATTTACAAGATCCACCATAAGGTTGTAAATACCATAATTCCTAGTGTTAAAGATATTCCCTTGCAATATGCCATTAAAGGAACAACAATTTTATTTTTGGTCAACAAGTCCAAAGCTAATGTTATGGCTTTAAGAACTATTACCTAGGATTGGGTTAAGTTACTTGAGAAATGGACATTGGAAAAGGCACTAAAACTTGTTAAATGGGTTCCAAGGAAACTTAAAGAAGTTATTGATATCATGATGGAGATATCAAAATTCAATTTATTTCACAAAGATCCATGAGGTTAAACCTTGAAAAGAATAGAAATATGTCATTCAATAGATATTTGCCTCATTAATTCCTTTGGTGAAATTAGATGGCATCGATAAATAAGGGAACAAGTAAGTCAACCTTAATATAAGGTTGAATTTCCTCCCTCGATGTCTGGTTCAATGGTTAATGAACCACTTGATGAATCTTTTAGGCCAAGGTCTCCTTTGTTTGACTACTATAATGAAGATAGGACTATCTTTGTTCTAAAAAGATATAATGAAATTGCAGAAAAAGTAAGCAAGTTATTTTAATCTCTGAGAAAACAATTAAAAGAAAATGATTCTTTATGACTCTAACACCAAAAGAATAAGACATATCAGTGGATGCTTATATTAAATATGTTAATGGCATTAGTAAATTCAATATATTTACTTATCTTGAAAAGGCATTTAGTATTAAAAGAAAACCATTTCCTAAGTTTGATTCTCTTGATGCTTGGCCTTAAAAATGGCCTATTAGGAGTATTTGACAAAAAAGGATAAGAGGTTTAATAATGTGCACCCTCCACTATTTAATCTTTCTTTCAAAATTGATGAGTGAAATTCTCAACTTCTCCTTAAGATCTACTAGTTTGTGATATTGAAAGGGGGGGTGAATCAGTATCACCACAATTCGCAATTCACAAGTAAGTGAACAACTTCAACCTCTTCTTAAAAGTGAACTCTATCTTAAACTTGACTAAGGTAGATCTATTGCTACCTACTAATCACAATAATCCCCAAAGTAACCTTTCAAGCACCTTGCCTAATAGACAATTCGGATGTTCTTATTTAGGTCTTCGTTAGGTTATCGGTTGGCTAATACTTTAGCTACGTTCACAACTCAATTTAAAATACAGAATGTAAAGCAAATTAAGGACACACGAGATTTACGTGGTTTCGTCAACGTTCCATGGTGGTAGGGACTTTGCCTTACCAAGACTATCCATTATACTTGAGAATTCTAGTTATAATGGATATCTTAATCCTCTACTCATTTTACTATTGCAATTACTAAGCAAGTATAATGCAAAGAGTGTCACTTACTGCATCTACCATTCTTCTAGCTTATCTTGCCTTTGTTGAATTGAGAGACTGCTCCATTGCCACTTAGAAGTTCACCACAACACTCTTTAACCTCTCTTGAAGAAATCTGGAAATACTTTGAGTTCTTTCCAATGCTTCCCCGAATTCCTTCTCTAGGTTGTCTCACACAGCTCCTACTTTCATCGTCTTATGGTCTCACCCGTCTCCTTGTCTCACAACTCGCCTCATGTTTCTAGTTTGTCGTTTCATGTCTCACAGCCTGCCTTATGTTTTTGGTTTGGCATTACACGTCTCACATACGTTTCTGGTTTGCACACTTTGCTGGTCACATGCCTCACGCACGATTTTGGTTTGGCGTTTCACATCTGACATACATTGCTGGTTTGCACGCCATGCTGGTCACATGCCTTACCAACTTTTTTGGTTTGTACTTGTCTGTTTCACACCTTCGGACAGCTTGGTTTGCTCTCCCAGTGGTCTCCTCTTTCACAGTTTCTCCTCTCTTCCCTTACGGATGATGTGCTGTCTTCTCTCTTACATGAGTCACACAGTTTTCTCCAACCGTCACATGGTTTCCCTTGCCGTCCAAGGTATCCCTTGGTGTTATCTCCTTTTGTCGTGTGTTGTCTCCTTACTATGTTGTCTCCTAGCCATCCACCTTGCTTTGGCTGTCCACTCATGGTTGGTTGTTCTCCTCCTTGCTGTCCACACCTATTTGGCCGTTTACCTCTTTGCTTGGCCGTGTAGGTTGGTTGACTGAATTCTCTTTTGGTCGAATACGCTAGCTTGACGAGTAGCTTGTATTTGGCTGGTTGTCTCCTTCCTTAGACAGTTCCTCCTTTGGGTTTGGCCAGTTGTCTCCTTGCTTGGATAGTTCCTCCTTTGTGTTTGGTTAGTTGTCTCCTTGCTTGGACATCTCTTCTTTGTGTTTGGCCAGTTGTCTCCTTGCTTGGACATCTCTTATCTTTGGATGGTTTTCCTTTCTTTGGACGGTTTTCCTCTTTGGCTTTGAATGGTTGTTCTAGGTTTTGGCAGACTCCTTTTCCTTTGCTTTGTCTCTTTGGCCAACCAGCACCTATTTTTTGTTATGTATACTCTTTTGGCCAGTCACACTAGGTTTTCTGTTCACATTTGGTTGTTGTCCAACTGTGTCTTCTCTCTTTGTTGTAGGGTTTGCTTTCTCTTCGGTTGGTTGATTGCTCCCTCTTCTTGTTTGCCAAATTGTTTTGCTTTAGGTTTAGCCATTTTTGCTCAATTACTGACCTATCCATTTGTTGTCTTCCAATGGCCTTTATATACTCCTCCATGAAACCCTAATAGGGCTTACGTGGTGTATTTACATTCTTGCCCTTACGCGGTGGATTTACTTTTTTGCCCCTTTATGTGGCTTTACTTTTACTTTCTTGCCCTTCTATGTGGCTTCTTTTCTTGTACAATTAAACCTAGTTGACAATAATTACAACCCATACAAGGCTGTGGGAACAATAATCTCCCCCTTTGTAATTATTGGTAACACTCATAACAAAAGCCACTATGTAGCAATTTCAACATGCACTATGCAGTAGTTTCAACATGCACTCCCCCTTTCTTAATAGCTCCCCTTGCAATGTTGCTTCTCTCCCCCTTTGCCAATCAATTACAAATTTGAAAAACTCGCAAAGTAGAGATGGAGGATTCACCTGATTTTTAGGCTTGAGGAGGCATTCGTAGCCAAGAAATGTGATATGATTAGTACAAAAGGAACATTTTTGTAAATTAGCATACAATTTCTCATAATATAAAACACTTACAATAGAAAATAAATGATCAAGATGAATTCTAGGGTTTTACTATAGACTGAAATATCATCAAAATACACAACTACAAATTTACCAATGAATGGACACAAAAGGTGATTCATTAGTCGCATCAAAGTGCTTGGTACATTAGTGAGACCAAATGGCATAACAAGCTGTTGATACAAACTGTGCTTAGAAAGCTGTTTGCACTTGTCTCCCTCTCTTATCTTAATCTGATGATATTCACTTTTCAAATCAATCATAGAAATGACACATGAACCATGCAATTCATCCAACATGTCATCTAATCTAGGTATGGGGTGACAATACTTTACAATGATTTTATTGATTGCTCAACAATCAACACACATCCTCCAAGCCTCATCTTTTTTAGTACAAGTAGGATAGGAACAGCACATGGACTCATGCTTTCCCTCACATATCCTTTGGAAATAAGCTCCTCCACCTGCCTTTGAAGCTCCTTTGTCTCCTCAGGATTACTCTTATATGCTAGCCAGTTAGGGATGGATGCATCTAGGATGAAATCAATTTGATGCTCAATTCCTTTATTAAGTGGCAATCCACTTAGGACATCATCAAGGAATACGTCTTCAAATTCCTGCAACAGAGCAACAACAACACTAGGCGAAGATGGGTCAAACATGTTAGTATTAAAATAAACCTCATTATACAAAAGTAGGATCATAAGCTATTTGGCATAGAATGCTCTTTTGACATCACTTTCTTTTGCATAGGGACTTTTTTTTTCTTCTTCTCTTTCTTTTGTGCCCTCACATTTTCACCTCTCTTTTTTTTTTTTGTCAATCTCTCTTTTTTGTTCACTCTCATTTTTAATCCTTAATTGATCCTTATAAGCTTGTAGAGGTAATAATGGTACAAGAGTAAAAGGTTTTTCATTCATTACAAAGGAATATCGATTCTTGAAGCCATCATGCATAACTCGCCTATCAAATTGCCATGGTCTTCTTAATAGAATATGGATTGCATCCATAGGTACAACATCACACTTGCTTATTTACCTTGACTTCACCACTCTCATTCAACCATTGATAAATCTAGCTTCTCAACCATAGTTGTGCTAGTAACATTAGTGCAACTCCCACCATCAATAATCATATTACATACCTTATCTTTGATGAGACACCTTGTCTAAAAGAAGTTATCACATTGCACCTCATTGTCTTCCTTTAGTTGCACATTCAATGCTTGCCCTGTAACAAAAGCTACTTCGTTAACTAAATACTCCTTTCCATCACTTTCACCCTTTGATGATGGCACAGAATCATCATCTGATTCACTTTCAATTTCAACATCACCATTAATTCTCAGGATCACTACACACTTATTTGGACAATGAGATGTAATATGACCCCCGCCCAAACACCTAAAACATTTAACATCTTTATTTCTACTTGGTTGGGGTTCAAAATTACCTATCCCCTTGCTAGAACCCATTTTCTTGTGCTTAGGTAGCTCGGCGTTGGACTTGTAATTGGCCATCTCATCCTTTTTACTCCAATTGGCTTCCAAGAAGAGGTAAAACCCAAATTCTACCCAAACCGTGTGGAAGTCTTTCATTTAAGTTGCCTTTCAACTTTCATTGCCATGTGCATCGTGTCTTCTAACTCCAGATAGTGTTGCAATTCAACCACATTTGTTATATTTGTATTTAGCCCTTGCAGAACTCAAGCCATGTTTGCCTCTCTATTTTTTTCTACATTCACCTTCATCATGGTAATCTCCATCTCCTTGTGGTAGTTCTCCACACTTTTGATGCCCTAAGTGAGCACTTGTAGCCTTTGGTACAACTCCTTGTAAAGTGATTAGGAAAAGCCTCCTCATGATAGCCTTTATCTTTTCCTATGTATCAATAGGCCACTTATGATTCCTTCTCCTAGTGCTGTCCACACGCATTGCTATCGCTGTCCGCACGTGCACTAGCCAGTCCACACATGCTTCTAATGCTTTCCATACACACTGCTGCTGCTGTTTGTGCGAGTTGCTAATGCTGTCAATGTTGTCCGTATGTGCTGCCCCTGCTGTCTGTACTCACTGCTAATGCTGTCCATACCCATTACCGTTGCTAATGCTATCAATGCTATCTGTACATGCTGCCACTGCTGCCTACTGTCTGCATGCATTTTTCCTGCTGTCCACACGTACCCACTATCCACACAAGCTCTACCTGCTGTCAGCACACGTTGTGCCTATTGTCCATATATGCTGCCCCTGCTGTCCGCGTTGCTAATGCTCATGTGCTGCTGCTACTGTCCATGTGCACTCCTCACGCGCTGCTCCTGCTGTCCACACACACTGCAGCTACTTATTGCACATGTTGTTCCAGCTGTCTACAAGTGCTGCTCTTGCTGTCTGCATGTGCTGCTGTTGTCAACACATGCTGATCCTGCTATCCAAGCACGCTACTGCTGTCTACTTGCGCCTGCTGCTATCAGCCCGCACTGCTGTTGCTATCTGTGTGTGCTGCAGTTGTTTTCTCGTGCCACTGCTGCTCTCCCTACACGTTGCAGCTGCATTCTCGCGTTGCTGCTGCTCTCCGTGCATGTTGCAGCTGTTTTCTTGCACCACTGCTGCTCTCCTTACTTGCTGTAGCTGCTTTCTTGTGCTGCTGCTGCTCTCCCTACACATTGCAGCTGTTTTCTCCTACCGCTTATGCTCTCCGTGCATGCTACAACTGCTTTCTTGCACCCCCACTACTGCTTTCCCTACTCACTGCAGCAGTTTACTTGCACTGCTACTGCTCTCCCAGAGCGTTGCAACTGTTTTCTTGCGCCGTTGCTACTCTCCTTGCGCACTGCAGTTGCTTTCTCATGCTGCTGCTACTCTCCTTGTCCAATGCAGCCATTTTCTAGCGCCACTGCTGTTCTCCCCATGCATTGCAGCTGTTTTCTTGTGCCGCTACTGCTTTCCCCGCACGCTGCAGTTATTGGGAAGCCTCCTGGACATGCTGCTGCTTCTGGGAAGTCTCCTGGACATGCAGGGATGTGCTGCTGGTGCTGGTATACCCTCAGGGACGTGCTATTTTGCTAGTATACCCTTCTAGACGTGCAGGAATGTACTGCTATTGCTGGTATACCCTCCTGGACCTGCAAGGACATTTGCTGTTGCTGGTATACCCTCCTTGATGTGCACGGAGGTGGTGCTACTGCTGGTTTACCCTCCTAGACCTGTAGGGACATCTGCTGTTGCTGGTATACCCTCTTGGATGTGCAGGGATGTGCTGCTGGTCTGTTGGAAAGCCTCCTAGATGTGCTGGTGTGGTGGCCGGCTATTGCTGTCACCTTTATGAAGGCTTGCTGGTGTGGTGGCTATCTTGGTGAGGGTTTGCTGGTTGGGTGGTTGGCTACCTTGCTCTCTTTCTTTCCTCCTTGGTTGGCTGCACCTTGC